>VDFB02312333.1:0-14054 GCA_007258455.2 Sequoia sempervirens
TTTGATCCCTAAGGCCGGCATGCAAAAATAATAAACTTGAATTTGAAATTTTCCCACTCAAAGGTAAAAATTGAGCCAAATGGGACTCTTTCACCACCCATGGCAAATGGGTCCCATAAGGGCCATTTTGATAGCTAGGATGCTAGGAAGTTAAGAAATAAGGTTTATATTGTGTCTTTGTAGGGTATTTCATCAAATTATGCCTCGGGATGCACAATATGGGTTAATAGGGGCCTATTAATGATGGTGTTAAGGTCAATTGGGGCTTGTGACACAAAATTCAATGTGAAAGTGTGATTAAATACAATTTAAAAAACTCAAATGGGGTCCGCATAGCCTAGAAAGGCACAAGAACCAATGTGAATCTGCAAGAAACATTACAGAACTAGTTTAGAATTAAGTTATATTTCTTCTGGATTGACGTGACAATGTTATTAAACACATTTTATAATGTTGAATTAAGGGAAAATGAGTTCATCAAGTCTAGAAAAGTGTGAAATTCCTTTACAACACTTTACAACACCTTTACAAGACATTGTTAAATGCATTTAAAGGAATCCAAGACCTAGTGTTGATGTCAAAAGCACCTCAAAACACTGAATCAATGACTCATTTAGTCCAATTTATTATCAATTATTCCCCAAATCAAGAAATTTTCCTTTTTTCTATGGTACATTTAGCTCCCACTTTAGTGAGAGGACGAACTACTTCAAACTTACACTAAATTTGACATTCAAGAGAGATTTGAGTGTATAGATGCAGATGGAAAAGAATGAAAAAGATCAAAGGAGGTTGCGCAAGCCCCTGAGATCCAAGATCCTAAGTCAAACCATCAAGATACATAATCATGCAATGGCAAGAACTAGGAGAAAAATAAATGAACCTGAGGTGGATCAAACTTTGATCATTTTTCCAACCAGTTGTGGATTAGATGTAGGCTTGTTTGTTTTTTCAAAAAGAAATTAATACTCACTCTAGGGCGATGGAACTCTTGGTTGTCCGCCGGGTGGGAAATCCTAAAGGTTTACTCGCTGTGAGGCCACAAAACTTTTGGTTGTCCGCTGGGTGAGAAATCCTAAAAGAGGAGACACATACGACCGATATACGCTCATAAACACACAAGTGGATATGGGGAAAAATCATGCCTTGAAATGGGCTTTCCCACAAAAACCATACCAAATTTATACCTCCTACTAACTTTAATAAGGTGCCACAGTGAAAAATGATTCTCAAGCTCTATGGCATAAGAAAAACTTCATAAGCTTGACAGTCATAGACATTGTTAGTGTAGAATAGTGTAAGGATTGTTTAAAGGGATTTTCTTTGTTTGTGTGAGGTCTCATCTTAGGGGACATTGTGCTTAACATCTCCAAGAGAGTATGTGTTAGAGAAGTATCATGCTCTTGGAGGGAATTAAGCCTAATGACTCCACCAAGAAAAGGATGCATATCAACAGGAAAGAAATCGCACAATGAAATGTGAGTTGTAATGTATGGCCCCACTTTAAAGTAGTTGTGAACACAATAACTATGAGTAATGGCTTTAAAGTAGAAGAAGATGGCATGAGAGCTTACTCGGAAAGACTTATGCCAAGTCATATGTTCTGGATAAGCTACAGTCATATGTTCTGGATAAGCTACATCATGAAAAGGATAGTATGTCATATCCAAACCAACTTAAGTCATGCCATGCACATCCCAAGATTATTGTTATGTATTCATGAATGGTTAATGACTAGCCAAAGGAGGAAACCACAGGTGACATAGGAGGATAAGACTACATAACCCCTCTTCCCCACTGAGTGTAGGACAAGGGTGAGCCAAAATGATTGATGAAATGTAGGTGAGAGTGAAAATGGTTATAAATTAGAGGAATTAGGCTCTCCCATAGAGGGAAGCATACAAAACTCCTAAAAATGTTGGATTTTGTGACTCAAAGCTTTGCATTCATCAGTGGACTGACCATGAACTCTATGATAGGAATAGAATGAAGTCTTATAAGAACATTTATTTTGAGTTCAAGGGGAAGGGTTGTCAAGTGAACTTGGATGAGTCTCGAAAAGATCCCCTCTTTATAAATGGTAGAAGGTGGTGTTGTGGCGTGCGTCAAAGATACATCTTTCTTAGTAGTAGATTTCATACTTACACAAGTTTCTGTAGATTGTGATATTTTATTCTCACTCATACAAGAGAAGGGAAAATCTATCAAATACAAATCATTGGTATCTTATGAGATGACATTGACATTAAGTGAAGATTTTGTTGTTTTTGTCATATTGTGGAAAGGATGATGTTCAAGACCACTAGTGTCAGGAAATTTATGATGGATGACTATTTAGGATGATTTAGAAGAGTATTGTGTCAGATTGTTGATGTTGAGTGAAGGTTTGTGATTTATATCAAAGGGAAATACCAACACCATGAGTTGTTTGTTGCGTGAGAGGATTCATAGGGTTATTATAGCGCCCCACCACACAACCCTAGAGGAAGTTGCAATCAACTACTCAAACGTACTAATATTTTTTGTTTAAGTACAAATAACATGCAAGATCACTACCCAATGCCAACAACCTCTAAGGTTACAAGACCAAGATTACTTTAAAACCTAAACAAGAAACATGAATTCAAACCATAACATTTAATTTTATTTTGTTGTCTCTAGTGTTTGCGGTGATTTTTCTTTATGTGTTCCTATTAGATTTGGAGTGGTTTTATTGTGTTGGTATGCATGGGATTCCCTTGGTCATTGGTTTTGTTTGGTATGTTGTCATGTAGAAGAGTGGCTTTTATTAGGGGCCAGAGCCCAAAGAGGTAAATTGGATAACCTTCAGAGGTGGTTTAATCAAGTGATAACTAAATCAATGTACTTAGAAGCTAGGTAGTATTTCACACTAATTAAGACAATTAAGCATCACTCATCGACACAAGTGCTCGTATAGGCTTGGTATGAGTGGGAAGGCCTGAAATGGCAAGGTCATCTATCTTGCCTTTATGAGAGGTATTTGATTCTACATGACTGAGTATGGGTTTCGGGATTCGATTGAGGCCACCAGGATAACCCATAGTGGGGGCTGGAGCCTATGAAGATTCCCAAAGGAAATCCCATGTCAAGCTATGTGATGACACTCATTCTATGACAACAGTGGGTATTTGGCTTTAAGTGTATGGTTTTCATAACATACTCGATCTATTTTATTTCTAGAAATAGTGTGACTTATGTTAGTGATGTTGGAGTCCTACTTGTGTTATCCTTATGGTTGTATGGTCAATGTGATTGGTTGTGTCAGTTTGAGTTAGCCTGTGTCTAGAGGTAGGTGGTCTTTCCTAGGAATATTTGTTACTATCTCGTAGCACAGGGGGTGAGCCTTTGGGTATCACACGGTTGGGTGGAACATGCATCTTAATCTGTTGGGTCATATTCTTGTTCGTGGATGAGATTTCCAGTTGGAGAGCTCATGGGATCCAATACTTTCATGCTTTATTATTTTTAGTTATTATTGTAATGTATTACTCCTCTTTGTATTGAGGTGGAAGACGGAATTTGTAACCACGCTGATTGGATTTACCTCATTTAGGGAATGATTTTTGTAAGCGCATTGTAAATCATATTATTGGAAACATGTGGTATCTTTTATTCTTGATGTAATTTATCATGTTTGGAATGTATGCATTTCTTAATTTGTTAAGTAATTGAATGTTTTTTTTAATTCATATTCCTTGTTTGGGTTTAAGTAATCTGTCTCGTAACCTTAGAGGTTGTTGGCAATGGGTAGTGAACTTGCATGTTAATTGTTCTTAAGAAAAAAAAATTAGTACGTTTGAGTTGTAAATTGCAGATTCATCTAGGTTTGCATGGTGTAGCGTTACACCAATCCTAATGAATTTAGTATCTAAGAAAGTTTTTCAATCTTGCATGACCCCAAATATTGATCTCCTCACTGTATTCAACATTTTATCAAGGAATGTGTGTGGTGAGCTTCTCGTCCCTATTTGTTATCACTTCCCTAGCCCCCTCTCTAGCGACGCATCCAATAAAATGTTGCATGAGTCACTTTTGAATGTGTGTTGGTTAGATGCAATGTTTAGCCATAGATAATTGCTATTAGTAGTTTTTAAAAAAAAATGATTTTATCATGTTCAAGTTATGGGTTTTAATTTTTAGACAAGACATATTATTATGGTATTATATAATAGTATAGTAAAATATTATTATATGTAATATATTTCTATTATATAATAGTATATTATCATGATATACTTATAATATTGTTGTTGTGAATAATTGTCTTTTACCTAGCTAATTCACTCACTTGGTAGGTTAAGGGACATATTCACATGTTAAGTTTTCTTAGGATAAAATATTCTTTCTAGAAGGCTTTGTTGGCTTATCTAGAACTTATCTTATCTAGCTAGGATGCATCATTTCCTAGGTGATTAGGTTGTTGGTTGTCTCATGTCAAAGGATTATGACATTTTTCAACATCATGTTCATTCCTATCTTTCAACCTTTCCTTTATAAGCAAGGCATCTCATGTACATTTGCAATCAAGCAATAGCTATTCAACCATTAATCAATCTTGCATTGTGAAGCAAAATTTCTGGCCATTCTCTCTCTTGTGGAAGTTGTTTTGGTTGTAACTGATCTTGGGGGTGTTGGGGAGTCACCATTAACTCCTACATGGTATCAGAGCGCTCCAGGTGTTACAGATTCTTTCCCAGATCTGAGGGTGATATTTTAGCTTCAAGATTTTGCTAGGTGCAGATTGGGGTTTCAATAACCTCATGGTTGAGTTCAAAAGGCTCCATAGACAAATTTTGACTATAAATTCACCTATTTTGGGTAAAGTTATTTTTGAGGCAAATTTTTTTTGCTCGAACAACCTTTTGAGAGGTATGATTTTCTTATTTTTGCAAAAAAAAATTGGAAAAATATTTCTATGGTATTTTGTAAACTTTGGGGCAAATTTTATCGTACTATAATTTTCATATAGTTTTGTGCAAATATATTTGGGAAAAAATTAATTTATTCTAGGCTTTCATAAATTTTTGGGCTAAATTTATTCAAAAATTATTTGGGCTATTAAAAATCTGATCGAAATCTGCATATATATTGTTGGCATCATTTGCGAAATATTCCACATTTTTGGTATAGGTTGCATCGACATGTTTTGAGCAGTCGCAGGCTAAAGTTTGTACAATCGATATTTATCATTGGTCAAACTGGTCTGATCTGGTCACATCGACCTCTATACTCAGATCTATTGGTACCTATCTTTTGTACATAGGCGGTACAAGTCATCAGCGTCATCACATCATCCTAGTTGCATAGTATTGATTCCATAGAATATTTGGTGTCATTTCCCCAGCCCGAAAGTCAAGGCATCACATCCATGTATAATTACCGATGAAAGGAACTTTGCATTGATTGATCAACATCATCCATGGAGAGATACCATCGACCTCCAAATCAATCACAGGTACATCCCGCTATTGGTTGATGTCATTTCTCCACTGGTTGGTGCGAAGGACATCAATTCCAGCAGGGGTCCTAATCTATGAGTTGTACTCTAGCCAAAATCCTTTGTTGGCCCCTTCATTTCCCACTGGTTGCTTCTCCACACTAGCTTTTTGTGTCAGCGTATGTTACCGTAGATCTGGCCGGCCATCACATCAGTGTACAGATTTATTACGAGTACCTTCCATCATCATTTGCGTCAGCATTCTTGGCTGTCATATCACCTTGCTTGGAATGAGGCTTCATTATGCACCACAGGTATATATATAAGCTTTTCCTTTTAATATTAAACACTTTGTATTGAAATCTTTGTACAAGAAAGGCGACATTTGCTATTTGGTATTTTATTGTTCTTGGCTGACCATGTATTAAGCCCGACCATGTGATTTTCTTTAAAACTTGCTATTACACCCAAGGTCATATTGGTGACCGTGTTTTATCCCCTGGTGCCAAATATGTGCACCTGTTTAGTCTTGATGCATATCTGTTGGCCCCCAAGTGCCTATTTATAGGACTTTTTTTCATTTTTTCACAAGTTTTACATATGGAGGTGAAATTTTTCAAACGAAATATCGTTGGAAAGGTGAAGACCTGAATTTTTTAGTGGTGCAGATATTTGGTAGAGATTTTTGAGCT
This sequence comes from Sequoia sempervirens, assembly GCA_007258455.2. Lineage (NCBI taxonomy): Eukaryota > Viridiplantae > Streptophyta > Pinopsida > Cupressales > Cupressaceae > Sequoia > Sequoia sempervirens. The sequence goes on from VDFB02312333.1 coordinate 6,151, forward strand.
TTGTGCCCCTTTTTCTAGGTTCAAGCCTGATCATCATTTTCTGCTTCCGAGGTCGTATCTTTGTGCTCAGTTCTCCATTTTTTCCCAAATTTTGCAGCATCGAGAAGGTATTCGAGAGAACTTCAGATCTACTCATGCAGTTTTTGAAAATTTGTTTCCATATTTTCATATTTTCAATTTGTATTTGATTTGATAGTTTGGGATTCCTTGTTGTAAATTTGTAAAAAAAGGTGTAAATATGTTTGGACAAAGGGGTTGATATCTTGTATTATGAGGGAAAATTGTTATTCCTCTATTGTAATAGATGATTGTATCATGGATTTGACAAAAAATTTACTTCTAACTCCATATAACTATCATGAGTGAAAATCTCAAATGGAGTTTTTATTGTTAAAGTCAAAGTTGCAACGAATCACATTTGGTCAAGATCCAAAACCTGCAAGAGCAAAAGACAAAAGAAAATGGCTTGATAGAAGGGATGAAGCTCTTGGTACTTTGAAGTTTTCCATTTCTATAGATCTTAGATATTATGTTGCATCTTGCACTCATCCTAATGAAGCTTGGAATACTTTAGAGATTCTCTTTGGTAAGCCAAATAAGATGAGGAAATTTAAGTTGGAGAATGAACTAATGGGTCTTAATCCTTCAGATTTTAACAATGTCCAAGACTTTTTCTCTAAGCTCAATTCTCTTAGATTGTAGTTATCTAATTTTGGGAACACTAAAGAGGATGACCAGTTGATACTTTCTATTCTTGCTAACCTTGGTCAATATTATTCAGTGTTTGTTTCTACATTCTATGCTACAATGGATGCTCTTAGCAATGCATACAAAATGCCTTCTCTTTATGAATTTACAACTCAACTCACAAGGGAACAAGCAAAGTTGGTACACATGGGAATATTGAAGTCTACTAAACCTCATGCTCTCTTTTCAAAAGAGATAAATGATTTAACTAGAAAAGGTAAGAAGCAAAACAAGGCACCCAAGTCTAATGAGCAAGGTAAAGATTCTCCTTCACATAGCACTCCTTAGTCCACACCCTCTTCTAAAGAGGAATCATCTAAAAAGAAGAAGTCAAAATGTGCATATTGTAAAAGGTTAGGACATGATGAGCATAGATGTTATAATAAGAAGTTTGATGAACTGACACACCTTCTTCAAAAGAATAACATTAAGCTACCCTCATCAGTGTCTGCTACTTCTTCTTCGACATCTCAATCAGCATCTCTCTCATCGTCATCTCAATCACAAGACACAAGATCTACTTTTGGGCTACACAAGATGAAAGGAAAAGCACTCTTGGCATCTACAAGTCTTGCATTTCATAGATGGCTTCTTGATTCAGGTGCATCTCATCATATGTCATCTTCTATGTATATGTTCTCTTCTTTTGAGCCCTGTAATTTGCTTCATATATTGATGGGTAACAATAAATATATGAAGGTAAGTGGGAAGGGTTTTATTGATATGGGAAAAGGGACTTTCAATGATGTACTTTGTGTTCCTTCCTTGTCCACTAATCTCCTTTCAATTTACCAAATTACTCATGGGGGTCAAGGTAAAATAGTTGAGTTCACTCTAGATAAGGTGTACATAGGTGACTTGGAGTCTAGGGATATTATTGCTATCGAGATGGCTGATCATTCATCTGGTGTATATTCCTTTTCACATCTTGCTTCATAAGATGATAATGTTCCTTTGACTTCATCACACACTCCATTGAGTGTGAACCATGATAGTGAGGAGAAGTTTAGTCAACTACACCTTGGTATTCTAGAACCAGTGCTAAGCTTCCTACTCCTCCACCTCCTACTCCTTCAGCCATCGTTGCTTCTATTCAATAGGATGATCATAGTTTGTCAGATCTTGCTTTGTGGGATGAGTATTTGACAGGGATTTCTAACTTATTCATGGAGTCTCATACTACAGATTTGGAGGACACACTTGAGGGTATTTCTCTCCTTTTTTATGACAGTTTTAGCATAACTATTATTCCATCTACTTTTTCTTTGGAGATTGGCATTCATAAGTCTCCTCCTTCACCTGATTTGTCATGTTTCTTGGTTTAGTTTGACCATGATTATGTTGTGGCTCATTCAAGCTTAGTGGATCTTCCTCATTTTTTAGAGGCATACATGTTGAGCATCTATGCTCCCTCCTTTCAGTTGGACATGGAGTGGCTTCTACATTAGCTTATGCATTTGTTTCTTCCTAAGGGAAGATGTGTTGCTTGTAGACATTGGGTCATCTTTTGTTTTCAGGAATTCTTCATCAGCATTGGAGCTTCTTCATCATGGGGGGGATATCTTATCTATCTACTTCCCTCTTATGGGTGGGTAATTGATTGTATATACATGATGCATGTTTTCCTTGGGGGTATCATTGAGTCCTCCATACATCATTTTTTTTCTCTCTTTTGGAGGGGAGTTTTTGTCCCACATAGTTTTCTCCATTTTTTCGCTTGTGAGAGAATGCATATTTTCATTTGCATTGTAAATGGGTACCTAACATGGCCTAGTAGCCAGGACCTATAGTCATAGTCTTTTCACAATTTGCATAATAATCTTCTCCCTAATTTGCACTTAAGGGGGGGTGTTGGTGTGAATAATTTTCTTGTACCTAGCTAATTCACTCACTAGGTAAATTAGGGGACATATTCACATGTTAATTTTACTTAAAATAAAATATTCTTTCTAGAACACTTAGTTGGCTTATGTAGAACTTATCTTATCTAGCTAGGATGCATAATTTCCTCGGTGATTAGGTTGTTGGTTGTCTCATGTCAAAGGATTATGACATTTGTCAACATCATGTTCATTTCTATCTTTCAACCTTGCCTTTATGAGCAAGGCATCTCATGTACATTTGCAATCAAGAAATAACTATTCAACCATTAATCAATCTTGCATTGTGAAGCAAGCTTTCTGGCCATTCTCTCTCTTGTGGAAGTTTTTTTGGTCGCAACTGATCTTGGGGGTGTTGGGGAGTCACCATTAACTCCTACAAATATATTAATATAATATAATATTATATAGTATAATATTATTGTATACAATATACTATAAGATAAATTTATAGTATTATTATAGTATAACACTATTATATATAATTTAATATATCATGTTATATTATTAAATTTAATTTTTTTATAAGATTATATTAGAATAATATATAGCTATTGTTATATAATATTATAAAACTTATATGATATAATATATAATTTTTCTTTTTATTTGATCTCTTTATTATAATAATATATATTATTAATTTATATTATATATAATATATAATATATTCTTACATATAATATACCTATAAGATATTATTATAATCTAATATTAGATTATTATTATTATATATATTATACTATAATATAACTTCATAGTATTATAGTATATTATAATCTAATAGATGATATTATTGTATTATTATAATAATATTATACATTATTTTTATATATATTATAATTTAATAATATAATATTATGGTTATTATTATATAAAATTATATTATAATAATATCATATATAATATACTTATATTATATATAATATATATTTTTATATACTATAGTAGATATTATTATAAGTATATACTGTAATATATATTATTATATGTAAATTTAATATACTATTATAATATGAATTTATAATATTTTATGTACAATATAATATATCATGTTATATTATTAAATTTTAATTCTCTTATAATATTATATCAAAATAATATAAATATCTCTTAGAAAATATTATGTTATACATATTATATATTATTATAATAAAATGATCAAAAATATAAATAAATATATATATATATATATATATCATATAAGTTGTATAATATTATATCATATCAACCAGATATATAATGTATATAATATAATAATATCATAACTTTATAATATAAATTTACAATATTATATAATGTATAATATTACTAGTTCTTAAGAAAATTATAGAATTACATATTATAATTTTTATATATAATATAATATAATATATGATATTATATTTATTAAATTTTAATTTTATTATAATATTATATCATAATAATATATATATATACTTCATATTATATAATATTATACAACATAATATATATCGTTTAATATATTATAATGTATATTATTATGATAATATATTATATTATGATTATATAATATACCATGATATAAATTTATAATACAATTTTTATTTTTATGTTATCATTTTATTAAATAATAATATATAATATATAAAAAATAATATATTATAGATGATTTATTGATATAATATAATATAATATATAATACTATGCTATTATTATATACTATAATAGTATAATACTTTTATATAATATACTTATACTTATAATATAAAATTGTATTTTATATACTTATACTTATTATTTATATATATATATATATATATATATTGTTATTGTTATATAATATTATTTTAGGTAATATACTATAAGATAAATTTAAAATATTATTATACAATAAATAATATTACTAGTTCTTAAGATAATCCCTCTTTTCCTATATCTCATTATCCTCTCTTGTGACTACTCTCTCTAAACTACTACACAATTATATCTTAAAATAGAAATTCCCAGCCATGAAACCAGGAAATACTTGTCTGTTAGGGTGGACAGTTGGTGACTTCCTCGCACTCGCGTACATTGCAGGCAATGGTGAAAGAAACAGAATATTCAATGTGGTCAAGATCAACAATCACGATAGTCCACTGCTCGTATGGATACAATAGATACCCATTACGAATTGCATATATCCTCCTCCAAAGTCCTCTGAACGTGATATCAGATCCTCAAACTTGCATCGATTGTTAGGCCCAGTTGGAACTGAATAACAAGATAACACTATTCAACAACCACAACGTTGCTCGTTAATCAAAACATCACAATATTCAACAACCAGAACGTTGCTCGTTAATCAAAACATCAAAGATCTTCAATTAATAGTAAATTGAAGTGATAAAGGACTAACTTCGGCACCTTCACGAAATTGATGCCCAGAGGTGAAGTTCGAATTCAAGCCATGAGTTAAATTTGGCAAAGTCTCGAGAGTTTACTGAGAAAGCTGCAAAGACATAGCAATTATTAAATAAAAGAGAACGTAAGGGTACCCCATACTCAGTTTTGAACGAGATGATGGTCGCACAGAAATTTGACGAAGATGAGAGAATGAAGCTGGTCCTAAAACGTTTTTCGCCAGGTCGTTCCTTCATGGGTCACGCTTACGCTGCTCCGTTACCACACGACCACCGAAATGCTCCGGTGTCATGCTTAAACTCCTCTTTACGGCAAGGGTTTGGTGGTCACCGCTGAGCAAACCGAGAACACCACCTTGAGGAGGTTGCGTTGTGGCGGTACTGCATCGATGTCGCCTTGGCGTTCGGTAGGAAATCTGACTCATTGCACAGCGGTGACGACCAAACCCTTTGCCGTGAAGACGAGTGGGTAAGCAATCGTCGGCGGTGAGGATCTGGTAACGGAGCAGGTTAAGCATGAGCAAGGAAGGTAACGTGGTGTTCACCACCGCCGGGTCCATCCTGTCCTTTCCTGTGGGCGAGACCGCATTGACACGAATATAAAAAGCAGGCTGGGAGCCCGTCCGCACGGCAGCCTGATTGATCTGAACCAGCTAATCTGTGCTCCAAGAAGAAAGAAATTAGCACTCTCGGGATCAGAGGCAATAGAGCAAAGATTAATGTGTGCAAGAGTGTAAAATTCCTTGCAGACCAGAGAGATAATCCTATTCACTGTTGATCAATGCATGGATTTACAGCTATATAGCCACCCGCAGAAAAGGACATTGTGATGAAAGGCAGACTTAACTGCTGTTGCTCCTACAGTGATAAGGGCGGTGAAAGCAAGCAAACTGCAGTTTACTTTAGCTAGCTTATTGCTGGAAAATAAATCAAACGGTTGTTGCTTTAGTTAGCAACATGCATGTCAATTGTCAATCATCGCATGTTGTTAAAAGGCTGTTGTTGCTTAGATAGCTTAGTTCACGAAAACTAACATGCATGTCAATCATCGCATGTTGTTAACAGGCTGTTGTTGCTTAGATAGCTTAATTCACGTAAACTAGCATGGATGCCAATCATCGCATGTTGTTAACATGCTGCTTTTCCTTAGATAGCTTAATTCACGGATTCTTGATTTTTGCTTGGTATATAAAATCAATTGAGGTCGGGAAAACAGTTTTAGGCTTTCTTGATCCCGGCAGATAGAAATCCCATCAGTTAGAGATCCCGACAACTTATCGTAATTTGAGCAGGGAGAGCTTCTAATCCCGTCCTCTCTTTAATTTTTCTTAAAAAAAAAAAGGATTATGTACCACTTTTCCCTCAAGAAAATAGCCGTTATGGATTGTTTATCTTGTAGCTTCTATATTTGAATATCAATTATTAAATATCCATGTTTACTTGAGTTAATAACCGATTGGTAAGAGTTCATTTAAAAGCAATAGATTCTATATGGATTGGTAAGAGTTCATTTAAGAGCAATAGATTTTACAGGTTTAAGTTAAGATTTAAAATACTATCAAATTAATTGGCAAAGATTTTTGGTCTAATTATCCATATTCTATTATTTTAAAAATTCTCATAGTAACTCTTAAAATTCTAAGATAAGTCACTTTCATTTTGTACCAATTTAAAATTCAAAAAGATGTCATATTAGTGTTTGTCAAATGGTTTCAAATTCAAGCTACACTCATTTTAGTACTTCAAAATTTCTAAAATTATTAATTTAGGCTAGAGAAAAGAATGAAAATTGTATTACCAAACTTGGGTAGAAGTAAGAGAGGGTGTTGGGAGGGTTCGAGGACACTACCCCAAAAGATCAAAGTTAAGGAAATAAGGGGAGAGAGGAAAGATAGTAAAGAAAATAAATAATAATAATAAAAGTTTGATGATAAAAATAATGATTGTATTATATCAACAAGTTGTAATTAAAAACAAATAGAAAAATCAATATTATATTAAATAATATAATAATATGTCTAATATAATAAACTATTGAATACTGTATTTCTATAGTTATAAAACACACTAACCTAAAACCCAAAAGTGATAAAACCGAGAAAAGAAAAGAGGGTCCTTGTTTTAATGGGGTATGTGTGTAAGGGACAATTATACATATGACCTCCTTTTCACCTCATGCTCATTTTCATAATCATTTGAATAATACTCCATGTGAATTTCACGAGTCATCCTCTTATTGATTTCTTTGTGAAGTCTTCCCACTAGGTCATATTTTTGCCTTGCCAAGTTTAAAATTTGTAATCTATATGCTTTCAATTCCTCTTCTACTCCTTTAGCATGCTTCAATGAATTGTATTCATATATTCCTATAAAAATGGGGATCTTTGTTTTTCCTTTCTTATGAGCTTGAAAGAAAGCTTCATAAAACTCAATTACTTGTCTTGAGAACTCCAATAGCACTATTTTATTTGGTGGGTACCTAGGCATCATCTAGGGTTTACGTATGAATCCTTCAACCCTATTATAAGTAAACTTTTGAAATTAGATGTACCAATATCCATAGTACCTCATTACACTTTATGTGTCAAAGTAGATTATTTTGGATTTTATCTCCTTTGATGGTTCTTACCAACTTCATGGAAAATACATCATTAACTGTCATATAGTGATTCAAATATTCCTTGGCTATTATCTAAGGGTGGTGTCAATATAGCAAATTTTATCTTGGAGCACTTCCCAATACTCAAAATTTATTTTAGCCTTGAGAATCTTCCTTTACCGCATAGTGAACCATAGATTTTATGAAAGGTCTATGTGCTTCTCTTGCACTGCTAGGATCTTTCACCTAAAATGAGGAAGATATACCCTTAAAATTGATGTGGTTCACTCAATCTAAGGTACGCATGATGAA
>VDFB02312334.1:0-13045 GCA_007258455.2 Sequoia sempervirens
CAAGAAATCAACTTTCTAAAAATATAAATTGCTCCAGAAGACTTTATGCGCACCTAGGCAAGTTTACAGTCGTTCTTCAAGTTTTCCGAAATGGAATACACTCCCGATGTTTTCAAGACTAAATCAGCCCTTTACCATGATTACATCAAAACCGCCGAGACAAACTAACATCATGTTAAGCCGGTGTTCAATCTACATGCTTTGGAGAATGCAGGCAACACTTCAATCAGGAACCTGGGACATTCTGGACTCCTCACAGCAGCGTCAATTCCTATATCAGTTCAGAGTCTTGAGTTCGTAATCGCTTGTATTAAGCATTACAACTCGGCTACCAGGGAGATCCAGTCAGCAGATGGCAGATTGATTTGCAGTCTAAAGCCTGATATGATCGAGAAGTGTTTTTTTATTCCCCCATGGCCTGAAAGCGTTACTATCTCAAAGGGTGAATGTGAAAGGATATGGGACATGCATAAAAACAAATATAGTAGGAAAGAGTGCTCAGAGATGGAGAAGACAAGGCAGCCCTCAAGGCTGAAAATCAGCAGTTTAGGCTTTTTATTTCTAACCTTGTCCATGGTTCTTCACAGGCAACCCAGTTGCTGCCCCAGATTTTAGAGACACTAGCTGATCATCATCAGCTGAGAGAGCTGGTTATTTTTGGGAAAGAAACTCAATAATGGATCGAGAGTTTCATTGTCAAAGGAAAGGAGATCTTGGCACAGATGTTCCAGTTAAGGGAGAATGCTCATGAGCTACGTCAAGGCATCCAGGGATTTGAACAAACATTGGTTGAAGTAAGACCAAGGCATGAGATCATCATTGCTGATTTGGATACAGCCTTTGGTTCAGCAGTTTCAAAAGAACACAAGAGGCAAATCCTTGGCTGGAGGGAGCATCACATTTTCAAAGTTAGAACCTATGAGAAGATATCTGAAGAATTCATCGCCTACACACAAAGGGTGGTTGAAGCTCTTCTTTTACTCAGCGAATTCATCATGGAGATTCCTTCTCAGTACAGTCTTGAAGATGGTTCCTACGTCGGGCTTGAGGAAGTACAAACTCAGTTCCAGAATGTTGTTCGCAGTTGCAATCCACTTGGCAGAAGGATAGGTCATGTTTCGGTGATGTTAGCAAAGTTTGAGAAAGCGGCCAATGAGGTCGAAGATTTCCTGAGATCTATTGCAGATGTTGAAGATATCCTAGAAAAGCGGTGCTTTGTTGTTGATGGTATAGATGCACCGAACCGGGACACAATCTCTAACTTCCTAGCGGATGTGATCGAGCTTTAAAGCAGCTTTCTTCCAGAAGCTTTCTTTCCCGCTTTCTTTCTATTCTTGGAATAAATCTTATCCATTATTTGAGGATAGAAAGAGGATAAAATGTAATAGTTGGCATTTCCCGCTTTTTATGCTTTCTTAGGGTTTTAGATGTTATCTTCTTTCTAGATTTAGTAATAAAGCTTGCTTGCTGAGCAAGCCCTTGATTGTGAAAGCAAGGAGATTTTAGGGTTCCCTACTCCTCTGCACGATACTTGTAAAATAGAGCCCGCTTTAACCATTTGGTTTTTCTGAATGGTGCTGAGTGAGAGCAAAGCGAGCTGTGTGCCTTCTATTTGCTCAGAAGTATTGTTCCGAATTGTGTTGTGATGGCGATTGTTGAGCCTCTTTAGCCAACAAGGAGTTGGTGTGATTGCTGTTTTCTATTGTGTAAGAGCAAGATTGCAAGCCTCTTTAGCTGCAATTTCTTGTTCCAGGCATGTTAGAAGTGAGCTTTGTTCCAGAGATTTGAGTAATAAAATCATGAGCCTCTTTTGCCTTGGTCCAAAATCTCAAATTTCCGTTATCTATGTTCTACTTTTATGATCTTTATTTCAACTTACAGTGAAGTGTGTAGGTGTTCGTTGAGAGAGAGATTATTGAAGTATTTCTGTCAGAAAATCTACCTTGTTAATTTCTAGCTTCTCTTGCTCTGCTATTACTTGAGAAGCCAAAAACGTCTTTAGTTTAAGTTAGTCGTAGTTGAAGTTTTAAAACAGAAAATCTCAGCTGCGGCGTTTGTGTTTAATAAACCTTGTGCTCTAAGCTGATCAAAAAGATAGGCAACTTAGTTTAGTTTAGTTTACTTTCTTTCAAACACCATCAGCAAGAGGGAGCTTCCCCTCCTAATTTGAAGAGCAGTTTATCTGTGCATAGCTGTCCGTTTCAAATACGCATTCCAGAGCTGCGAATTAAATGCCAACAGGTTGTGTACAGGTATTAGTTTCGATTGCAGGACAGTTCAAATTGGTTGTGATCGCTAGAGTGCAATTTTTTTAGCCAAGAATCCTATGTATCATGCTCAGACTAAGCATGTGGATTCTCGATACCATTTTGTTCGAGAAATTATTGTTAATGGACAAATTGAATTGAAAAAATTTGACACTCAAGTGAATGTTGCAAATTATCTTACCAAACATATAAGCATAGATAAGTTCATTTAGTGTAAGGAGGCCACATGCCTTGTTTCTTGTACCTAGTTAATTCCATGATGGTGTGATTCCCCTAACTCTTGCAAGGTATTCAACATGTGGGGGAATGTTGGAATCAAGGTGTCTCAAACCTTACTAATTTCCTTAGTTATTTATTTATTCTTATTTTATATTTTCCCATGGATATTATCTCTTATGTTATGAAATAATTGCGATCCATCAAAAGGGGCATGAGATTTTGAGTTGGCACTTTTGTCACATGTTTGTGCCTTAAAAAATAAGTTATTAGTTGTCAAAAGATTCCCATTTAGTTGTCTAACATGAAAGCCTATTTTAAGGATGTTATGATGGATTCTATGATAACTATAAGTACTAAAAGTAGAGGATATATTTTTGGACGTGAGAATAAGTTATGACACGTGTAAGAGAATATTTGCATAAGCTATTGATGGTGTATGATGCATGTAAAAGCATCTCCTATTTTCTAGGGATTCTTATGACAACTTGTAAGAGGGTGTAAAGTCATGTAAGAGACCACGTTTAGCATGTAAGGGTCCTATAGATTTTTACCATGGTATTTGGAACCTTGTTTTGACCCATGATAATATTTTACAGTGCTATTTTGAGCCCCCATGAGTCTATATATTGAGAGGTTGAGATGAATTCATTATGAGAGGTTTTACAAGTACACAGATGCTGTCAAATTGAAGACTACAGAGGAGTTAGAGAGAATGTATTGTAATCACATTTTGTCGATAATACAAGCTATTCATCTCTTATTTTGTGGTGTTTTTTCTCGAAAGGGTTTCCCCATGTTAAACATTGTGTAATGTTGTTCAACTTTCTATTCTATGCTTTCATTGTTATTGCTGATTTAAAACTCCATATGGTAAACACTTTTAGATCTGATTTATAGTTGATTTAAACTTATATTATTTCCATTCACCTTCTATATTCTAACATGGTTGTTATGTTTAGATGCACTAGTATTGGAAGAATGGAAAGATAAATTTTTGTGGGAAAAATTTGTATCTAGTATATTTAGTTTTTGGGTTGAAAATATTCTATCTCAATGCATTTGAAAGATTTGTCTTATTTTAGGAATCACCTTGAAAAGAAACTACGTACGAGGGAGCATAAAGTTACTTAACCATGAGTATGAGATTGAGATTACCTCAACATATTTTTAGACCCTTTCAAATTGTTCTACTAATATCCTCATAATTTAGTTTCATCGTATGTATTTTGGGGTATTGATGGAATAAGTTTAAACCTTATTATGGTTGCATGATTGTCTTAAAGTGAATGTTTTTTCCTCCATTTGTCTAACCTTTATTATGATATATTTATTTTATGAATATATAACTAGATAGGGGTAATTGTATAGAACTATGTCACACTTTTATAGAAGAAATGACCAACACAAGTACAAATTTTCAATTTTGACAACCTAAAAGTGATATTTATGTTTTGAATTTTAAAATGATATAAACTAATGACTCTTAATGTATTTTGTGTTTATAATTTTAAAATTTATTAAAAATTATTTAGATATTTTTTTATAAATTTAAAAACAAAATTTAAGTGCCGAAAATTTTAGAAAAAAGTGAGGTCGATGGGATGCCACAAAAAAAAGAGAAAAACATTTTTTATTATCTTATTTTTTTGTCCATATAGATTACTTGAAAATGTAGTGCATGGAAAAAATAACTTTTGATGAATATTTATTTTTTAATAATTGTTTTAAAGTTGAATTTAATCAAAACGTCATAGTTTTCATGGGATGTTAACTTTTATCTAAATTTTTTATATTTTTCTTTTAAAATTATACTATCTTGGAGACAATTCTCTACTCTAGTGCACCATATATTTTGCAAAATTTTACAATATATTTTGTAGTAACGGAAAAAGTAGCCTTTTTCTTGCTTGATCTCATAATTTACATTAAAACTGAACTAATGGTGTCTTGAAGTGGTGTTGTAATGTCATGTACACATTCACATCATTTTAGGACCTTTATTTAACTAAAACATGCTTGTTAGTATAGTCTTAAGTTTTAACTTAGGCATAATAATGCATTTAGTAATTCGGGTAGTTTTTCCCATATTGGGAAGTTTCTCACCCATTACCCACCTTTCATGCCTTTTTAAGGCACTTTGTACATTGTGTAAAATATCTCATTTTTCATTATCTTTTTCGGTGAAATAACATGTGCGCTTCTCTCGCTCATTCGTGAAGGTTTATTGGAAAATGTTTATCCTGGATTATTTGCTCTAACATGGTATCAGATCCACCCAATCTGCACCTCCTTCCTTGAGAGTTTTCGCTAGATATTTTTCATATCATTTTTCCATTTTTTTGGCATTTGAAATTTCCTTAAATTTCAAAGTTGCGTGCCGATTTTCTCTTGTTTGATTGGCTGTCGTTTTCCTCTGGAGGGCTTGATTTTGTCTATCCTGAGTGTGATTTTTGAAGGAGAGCTGTGATTCTTTTGGAGGCATTCTAATTGGAGGTGTCTTCTTCCTTTTTTTCAATTTGAAGGGAGGCTCTTCCTATCTGCGTCACTGTTGCTGGGGTTTTGGGATTCTTTGCGTAAGCAAAATAGAAATGTGATTGTGCATCGAAGCCAATTTACTCTTCATGAGCATCTTACTCAGTTGCCTCATTCTTGGAGTTGGATGTCCTTGAATGGACTTAGGAATAGTCCACAAGTTGCTCCCCCAAAAACAAGTACTGTGAATTTTTGTTGTGAAACGCATTTCCAGAGACACGTTTTGTTTCCCATCTGTGGCGTTGTTCCAAGCAAGATATTCTTTGTTGTTGCCAATTTTTCTATTGGGAGGCACTTGAATTTTTGCTTAAGAGAACATTTTTTGTTCTCTGGAGGCGTTTTTCTGCAAGCTTGGTTTTGAGCCGTGATTTTTTGCTTTGGAGTTTGGCTGCAATTTGAGGAGGATCAATTTCCTTCATTTGGAGCGCTTTCAGACTGCTAGTGCGTTTGTGTAAGGCTTCATATGAAGTTGTGATTGTTAGATCATCATATTTTCTCAGCAATGATAGAGATCTGTATACACCAGCAAAAGGAGAAAATTCAATCCAGTGAGTTTGGAGTCAAACCGACGCTTTTTTATTTCCTTCTTTCATTTAGTGGCCATTTTAAGTGGCATCTTTATTTGGGTTCGACATGCTTAAGGCCCACTAAAAATACCAGATAACTCACAACTGCACTTATTGCATATCAGTGCACTAGGCACGAAGGGGTTTTTGATCAAATTGTATACACTCTAAAGTTTGCATCAAATATTTATGAGGGTTTTCTCATGGTGGGTCTAACGTGCAATCTCCTGCTCTTCAGAAGAATATTTGTCCCACATTGGAGGTGTGTGAAGTAATTTTCTATTGAAATAACCTCTTAACTCCTTCCTTTACTAGTAGCAAGTCTCATGAGGGTGTGAAGAGTTTATCTCGCGTGGACAATTTTTGTATGCTTGTGGTGGTGTTCAATGATTGTGCATAGACTGAACTTGGTTTGTTGGTTGCTTGGCGAGGCTTGATTGGTTGGGCCCATTTGTTTTGCTGCCGAAGATGGACATGGTCACATGGTGGGACTAGTGATTGAGGTATTTCTCACATATTTTGCTATTTGATGGTATTTGTATGCTCTTTGGAGTTGCTTGATTCTTAGCCCTTTTTTTTTGCGTTATTGCTTCCTGAAGTATTTTGGGAAGGATCCATTTGCAATATTTGGGAGTTTCTAATTGTTGTTGAAAGTTAATGTCTTTGCATTCTTGGAGATTTGTCATAATACACTATGGGGTTTTATTTTCATCCTGCTATGATTATGTTGAAAGGGGAAACTATAAACAATAGAGATATGGTATAATAAAACATCTCAGATGGCTTCATTTGTTGCCACATTTGTATAAACTTGTGCCCCTTCCTGGTACTGATAGTAAGAAATTTGCATGGAATTACAAAAGGGATTATGTCCTAGGAGTTATTACAATGCATATTGATGATGAAACTTTGAATGCTATTGATCATTTTGAGTGTTCTCATATTCTTTGGACTAAAATTTGGGAAATACATGGAGATCCTAATACTCAGCTATTCCCAGATGATCCTGTTTCAAATTGTCTTGTGCCTCTTCATTTTTCAGAAAGGATACCCTTTGATCATGCTACTATGCAAGAGTTTGAAGTTTTGGAATACTTTGAATGTTCAAATGAGGATGACGAGGGTTCTTCAGATGCTCCTTCTTCTCCATTAGGGACAATTGATGTACCTTCACCTTTAGTGATTCATTATGCAAAGTCATTGATTGAGGCTTTTATCATTCCTATTCAGCAGGACCATTCATCTTGTGTTGGTGATTCATTGAGCATGTCCAGTGATTCATCACAACCAGTATCTCATTGTCTTTCTAATTGGAATTCGTATTTGTCAAACATTGGTTCATTGTTAGTGGAATCTCACATTTTTGACTTGGAAAACACATTTGAGGGTCTATCCCTCCTATTTGATGATAGTTGTGGTACAACTGTTGTCACTCCATCTATTTCTTTGAATATTGTTCAGTATCAATTTCCAGTGGTACCTTGTTTGTCACCTTCTATTGTGATTGGGCATGTTCCTGATTGGATCGTGGCATCATCTTCCAAGGTCTTGGTGACACATGAGCAGATTTCAGAGACATCTTCATGCTTCTTTCTTTCAATTCCTATCTGGAGTGGGAAGCATTCATGCATTTGTACTTGGTTTCGTTTCTTCCAGAAGGGAGGCAAGTTGTTTATCGGCATTGGATCATGTTTTTGTTGCAAGTATGAGCAAGTTTGGTGGTGTTGTCATTAATGTTGTCATTGATGTCAACACAGTTCAATATGTTGCAGATTGTACATGTATAGTTGAGATGCTTTTGAGATGTTGTGAGTACATGGAGCTATCTTCATGATGTTGCAGATGTGCTGAAATGATGAGTTTCCAAGTGCTTTTGAGAAAATTAATAAAGAAAATAAGTCAGAGTTATGAATGTGTTTAGAATGTGCTCCGGTATGTTCTCTATGTTTCTTCTGTGTTGATCCTATGCTTGTGTGGATCTGAAGGTTAGCTAATGGTGATCTAGTGGTGATATCTCCTGACTTGTAGTTTCTGGTTTGATGGGATGTGAAAGTTACGTTCACCGATGCATGAACTATTTTGACATAGTTGATCTTCTATGGACTGGGAGAAATGTTTCTACTCCACAGTCCTCCGCTATTCTATTTCAGATCTTACGGATCTGGAATGTCTTATATTGGTGTTCTCTTGGTTCTGGCAAAGATACATGTGGTTTGGTGATCCGGAAGTCATGTTTCTAAGTTGTTATATGTGTTTGCACAATCCAGATTAAATGATGGAAGTTCGGTGTCCAAAGTCTGTTCCACTTACTACAGATGTATATGAAGGAACCTGAGATGTGTTCTCGTGCATAATGAAGCGTGTTGCGTCGTTCGCGTGTCACATTCTTGTTGGCAAGCGTGTACATCAATGTTCATTTGTGTTTTCATTAGGTTTGGCTGACTTGGTGTTTACACTTCATTTGAAGAATTAACTTTAATTAAGGAAACATGTGATTGATCTGAGACATTATCTTTTGGTCTTGGATAAATGTTTTATTGGTCCACTCTCATTCTTTTCCATCGTGGGAATGTTGAGTTGCCGACCTAATTTGAATCTTATGAAACAAAGCTTGTGTGGCCAACCTTGGAGAAAGTTTCTAAGTTTGAAGATAGTATAAATGCAAGTCGGATTGCGAAGATTTGGTGTGAGTTGCAAAGAGATGAAGTAAGCCACAAATCAAAAGAGCAGAAGTGCGTGTAAGTGAGTTGAGGCAGCAGTACTTCATTACAAGTTAGATTCCTGAAGGCAATGAGCTAAAGGTTTCTACAATCTTCTGATCAAGGCTGTGGATGTGTGTTAATTGTTGTTGTGGATCTTTGTTCTCTTTTGAATCAATAGGCAGTGATCCTCTCTATTGGATAGTGAATCCTTTCTGTAGGTAGTGAGCCTTTGTATCTGGACAATGAGTCCTCTTCTGGGTAGTGAGCCCTTGGCAGTGAGCCTCTGTATTTGGTTTTATAATCTCTTTATATTGTGAATTAATCCTCATTGTGGTTTTTCCCTCATTGGGTTTTCCATGTAAAAAATCTAGTGTTCATTGTGTTGATTTTACTTTCTGTTATTTTTGTTTCATGTTAAAACTTAATAATAGAATAGCATGGTTGTGGAATTGATAAGTGTTGAAGTTTTATGTTTGAAATTTTGTGACAACTAATTCACCCCCCCTTCTCAGTTGTCCTGCGCCTTTTTAACAGTTTTGTCTTCAGGCCCTTACCATTTTTGCAGGTGATTACACATTGTGGGGGGGGGCTATAGTCTCTCTCTCTTTCCCTCTTATGGGGGGCATATTGATTGTATATACATGATGTATCTAATCCTTGGGTTGTGTGATTGAGTCCTCCATCCATGCATCATTTTTATTTTCTTTTCTTGGGGTGTGTGATTGAGTCCTCCATCCATGCATCATTTTTTTTTTTCTCTCTTTTGGAGAGGGGTTTTTTCCCACATGGTTTTTCTCCTTTTCTCCGGTTGTGAGAGATTTATTTTGTAGTTGTAAATGGGTACCTAATATGGTTGTGAAGTTGGGACCCATATTGCATTTTTCATTTTTTGCATCTTGATTCTCCCTAAAGTTTGCACTTAAGGGGGGGCTGTTAGTATAGTCTTAAGTTTTAACATAGGCATAATAATACATTTATTAATTCAGGTAGTTTTTCTCATGCTGGGAAGTTTCTCACCCATCACCTACCTTTCATGCCTTTTTAAGGAACTTTGTGCATTGTGTAAAATATCTCATTTTTCATTATCTCTTCCAGTGAAATAGCATGTGTGTTTCTCTCGCTTATTCATGAAGGTTTATTGGCAAATGTTTCTCCTGGGTTATTTTCTCTAACAGTATAGAACTATGTCACACTTTTATAAAAGAAATGACCAACACAAATACAAATTTTCAACTTTGACCACCTAAAAGTGATATTTATGTTTTGAATTTTAAAATGATATAAACTAATGAAATGTAGTACTCTTAATGTAATTTATGTTTATAATTTTTAAAACTTCTTAAAAATTAATTAGATATTTTTTATAAATTTAAAAACAGAATTTGAAGTGCTGAAAATTTTAGAAAAAAGTGAGATCAATGGGATGTCACAAAAAAAAGAGCAAAACATTTTTTATTCTCTTATTTTTTTGTCCATATAGATTACTTGAAAATGTAGTGCATGGAAAACATAACTTTTGATGAATATTTATTTTTTCATAATTGTTTTAAAGTCGAATTTAATCAAAACGTCATAGTTTTCATGGGATGTTAAACTTTTATCTATTTTTTTATATTTTTCTTTTTTAATAAATTATACTATCTTGGAGACAATTCCCTACTCTAGTGCACCATATATTTTGCAAAATTTTACAATATGTTTTGTAGTAACGGAAAAAGTAGCCTTTTTCTTGGTTGATCTAACAATTGACATTAAAACTAAACTAATGGTGTCTTGAAGTGGTGTTGTAATGTCTTGTAGACATTCACATAATTTTAAGACCTTTATTTAAATAAAAGATTCTTTAATTGGTCATTTGCAAGGGTGTTGTAAAGTGTTGTAACACACTTTCACACTTTTCTAGGACTTATTTGCTTAATTAAACCTTATGGGCCCCTTCCTAAATAAAATTAGCATAATTTGTACCTTGTTTAAGTGTTGTAAAGTGATATAAAACACTTTCACACTTATCTAGGTGGTCTTAATTCATTGGAGTTAACCCTCTTTGGATTCAAATTTAGGCCTTAATTTTGACACCTCCCAAGGATCTCTCCCGACAATTATAAATTAAATATCAAATTATTTCATTAGACAAAATTTGGTCCTGGTAAGTTGAACCAAGACCCATTCGCCCTTAATGGGTGGGTCCTCCCTTAATAGGACCCATGTTTCTCAGTTGATCTAGAATGGGTTTTTGGCCTTCTTTCAACTCCCCAAACTTGGTCCTAGAAACTTAGCCAGGACCCATTCGCTTTTGGTGGCGAATGGGTCCTCCCTTAAGGAGACCCTAATTTTTGAATTTCATTTTAGCGGAAATTTAATTATCTTTCTTCCCAGATCTAATGTCGGCCTTAATTCTTTGAATTTCTAAGTTAATCTCCTAATTTAGTCTAAATAAGGGGTTAATTCACATAGTTTCATCCTAACACAATCTAGCAACTTTATCAAGCATTCAAGCATTCAAGTGATCAAGAATTAGAGCATTTCAAGAGCATTCATAAGGCATTTCAAGACAAATTTCAAAGATTTATTGCAACAATTCAAAGTCTTATCATCATGTCAAGGGTTTAATGCATTCATGTGTGTTGAGCTAAGAAGTCATGTTGCATTGAGGATCCATTTACAAGCATCATCCTACATCCAAGATCTTCATTCTTCATGGCCACTCCATGATTGTTTGCAGATTTGATTCACAAGACAAAATCCAAGGTGACATCATTTACATTATTACACTTTCATGCTTCATTCCTTTATTTCATCATTTGGTTTAATTACCTACATTCACTAACAAATCAACAAGTTTTCTTGCCCTTGAGTGTGTGCTTTCAGATTTACAGGTTGAAAATCAAGTTGAGTAAGATTTGGAGCAAAGTTGTCAAAGTTACAAAAGTTGTCATTCAAAGTGCAAGATCACGGAAAGAGCTCTACAGAATTAACTATAGGCTTCCAAAACTTTGTAATCGGGATAATTTCAAGATTGTAGACATCAAGGTATAGGATCCTAAAATCATATTTCCAAAACCCTAAAAGGACCCATTCACCCCTGAAGGCGAATGAGTCCTCCATAGCTCAAAAACAACAACTTTCTAGACAGGTACATAGCTTTTTATGCTCTAAAAACATTCCTCATAGTTGCTATAACAATTAGGGTCATTTTCTGATTGTTATTAGCATTATATTTTGCATAATTTTAGGTGTTTAGGGCCTTGAAAAATAAGTGATCCATCTCTTTTTCCCAACACATTAGAGTGGATCCTTTTTTCACCCTATACATGTTTTAATATTTTATTTTTAATTTCTTATCAGCCTCATGTTTCATTACAAAAAACTACTTACAATAAATTTTTCAAAAATTATAATAAAACTAATCAAAATATCAAAAAGAAAATTGGATTCTAGACTCCAAGCTCTACAAAAGGGTAGTTTTAGATTTTCATGAAAGTAACTCTAGTTGGATAAATTCAAAGTTAAAGTTGATTTTTTTTTCTTCTAAATTTACCCCAAAAGAGGGGTTAAGTTGTCATATATGAAGCCACATAGTTTTGAGCAAAAGGGTCTCGACCAAAACTCTCTTGACCAAAAGGGTTTCACTCTTTTATAACCTTACACAAATACAACCGTGATTCAAATTTTCAATGAAAAAAATTATTTAATAATTTTAAGCAAAAGAGTTTTTCCAGAAACTATATGTGCCATGTAGATGCTACATGGTTGTGATTGAAGCTATTTTACCCAAAATTGTTTAGGATGAAACTATTTCATTCGAAATTATTTTGTTGGCCAAAAGTGTGACATAACTCTATGCTTTTACCTATAATTATAACTATCGAATGCATCAAGGCTAAAATTAAGTTATGTTTCTTATTGTAAGTTGTGGGCTGTTTTTGATGGAGTATCTTAATTTAATGATATATTGACAAACAACTAATACTAGTATAAAGTTGGGATCATTTCATCATCATTTATGCATCCCCACTTACACATACTTCCCCACATCCCATCCCTCTTTGCATATTTTCTTATAAATTTTCCATTATCGGTTATTTATTATCCCTATAATTGCACTGATCCCAATGCATTCATTTTTCACCTTGACATCCATGTCTCCTTAACTTGGGCTAATCATGTGAAATGTAGATTTGTCTTGCACCAAACAAAATTAAACCCTAAATTTCAAAAATTTAAATCCAATTTTGACTCACTACTACCTATTTCACTAGTCGTTATGAGCCAATTTCATACCCATTTGCATAATTTATTGTAATGTCATGGTCTCAAGGAATTTATTGTACATTAATTATCAACTTCATATCTAAAAATCATATGCATTAAAAAATGAATATTCTAAGTGTTGAACAATTTGATTACTAAGAGGGGGGGTGAATCAGTATTCCACAAACCCATACTAAAATCCACTTAACCATTATCACAATTTTGGCTGAATCAGCAAGAGAACATAGAAACAAGTCAATGCAATCATACATATGAACACCAGGATTTTTAAATGGAAAACCCAGAATGGGAAAAACCACGGTGAGGGTTAACTCACAATATATTATATTTGGATACAAAATATTACGAAGCTCATTGTCAGGTTTCACTGTCCTTAAAAGGCTCACAACTTGAGTACAAAAGATGGCTCATTGCCAAGATACAATGATAGTGGTTCACTTCTAAAAGAATGAACTGAATACACCTTCAATGTGCAGGGTTCAATTCC
>VDFB02312335.1:0-20098 GCA_007258455.2 Sequoia sempervirens
TTTGTGTGCATTGGTGGTGTGAAAAAACCTCATGCACAAATGTTTTTGGAATTATTTTATGTTATTTGACATGAAAATTTATACATATGTTCTTGTATGTATTGGATAGGTGTGAGTGTTTTCATCTACTCCTTGTTATGTGAATGTGATTGTACCCAATTCAACCATCTCATACGACAATGGGGTGAGCCTAGAAAAGTCCCAAATGGTTGGGTGGCATTGAACCAACATTGGGGCCAAATAAACTTACGAGGATGTTCATTGAAGGGCATGTTGAACTGTATTGGAATTATGTTTCTTGTATCCTTTTCTTGTGGTAATCTTGGAAATATTTTAAACTGGGTCCTTGTAACCATTATAATAAAAGTGTGAGTTGTATATTATTGGATCCTCTTATATAATTTATGATCCATCTATATTTTTGATGAGATCCATTAGTTTAATTTATCTTATGGCATTGTTTGGATGTTTCCACCTTTTTATTTGAGAGGGTGTTGGCATGATTTTATAGTTTAAATCATGTTATGTAAGCATGTTCACTTTCGAAAATATAATTTTTTAATTATGTTTATTTGTATTAAATTGCGATCTTCCCACATAAGTGATGAGGTATCCACCTTTTCTTTTGGGATGTCTTAATGTTGGTATTGAGCACACATAACATATTTTATTATATTTCCCATATTTTATAATGTGGACATAAATAGATTAGTTTCCTAGTTTCGTGTATTGATCTCATGATCATACAAACTATAATGTTTAAAGTTTGTGCTTGGTCATTTGATGCTATTAAATTTATTTAAGAACTTGGATATCAATGGTACTCTTAAGAAGGTTGTACCCCTACTACACATTTTGTTTATGTCATTCTTATCATAGGTTGTGTCCACGTGTGCAAGAGCATTAAGTTGGTACCTTGTATCATTTAATAATTCTTATGAATGTTTCTCTTGATCTACCCTTGTTTCAGGGGTGTTGTTAGCTCTTGTGCAAGTGAGGTCCTAGTGGCTAGATTCCTAGGGTTTGAATTTGTTAGACACACAAGACAACTGAGAGGGGGGTGAATCAGTTGTACATTAAAATCATCAAACCCTCATTAATCCTTAAACCCTTATTAACTTTCAAATCCTTATTAAGTATCAACAAAATGTAAACATATGAAACATAAACACATTTAACACCATACACAAGAGAACACCAAATTTATGTAGAAAACCATGGTGAAGATTAGCTCACATATATATGAATAAGGACATCGAATACAATAGGCTCACTGCCCAAAAAAGAAGAAAGGATCACTGCCATAGCCTCACTTCCCAAAGGACTTATTGTCTGAAAGAAAGAAGAAAGATGAAGAATGTTACAAAGAGATTCATGATCTTATAGAAACAAGAAAAATCTACCATTGCAACTTTGCACCATTCACAACCTTTGGCTCACTGCCTCTAACAACTTCAAGCACATTGAAAATGTAAACACCTTCTGCTCATTGCATCTGGTAACCTTATGCATTTAAGCTCACAATTTGATCACCACAATTGATCACATTCACATATTTTCACACTTCACAACACCACACAACATCTCCAATAATAACCTTTCTTGTATATCCTCCATGACCTCAAACAATCTTGTTTAGGTCAACCTTAATGAAACGCATGCACCTCAAATGTGCAACCACTAAATAGGTCAGCATCAAAAAAATTCTATTGTGGAAAGAAGTGAAGGTAGACCACACTAAGGGTTAACTAGGACCCAAATCTACACTGACACACTTCACCACAATTCCATAAACAACAAACAACCTCTGCAATTAGCACTAGCATGCCAGGTCAACCAAACCGACACTATCACTAACACACAACCACATAGATGCCTCTCCAAGTCTGAAAACTCCATGCGAACCACAAAGCAACACTTCACAACATCTCAAAATATTCCAACATCATCAAAATATTTTGCAACACTATCACAACTACCTACAATTGAAGAACACATTCATTATGTGCAACCAAACATACTACCAAAAACATACAAAACACTGACCAACCTTACGAAACACTTGAACACACAAAAATATAAGGGAAGGTATATATAGGAAATATAAGCATTTTCCCAAATCTGCAAAACAAGAAACCTCAATGTGAAGAAATGTGGAGCAATTACATTTCTCCCATACAACCTTCTACACAGGTAGACACACTATCAAACACATCTTCCATTGTTGCACAATCCAAAACCTGAAACTCTGGATATAAAAGCTCTAAACACCTTTGATCATCACATCCAAACCTGATGTAGGAGCATCCATGGTAACTTGCAATCTTGTGTCAGTAAAAAAGGTTAAATTTTTTAATTGTACAATTTTAGATTTTTGAGGTGATTTAATTTTGTCTTGGATTACTTGTTGAGGGTGGAAAATTATTTATCTACAAAATAATTTAATTTTTCAATTAAATTCTTTTGCAACATTGACAAGTTGTCTAGTGGGGTGAAAAAACAACAAAAAAAAAGTAGTTTTAAAAACATTTTATTGCAAAAAAATTGAAAATAATTATGAGGCATTGGGATTGATTTATGGAGCTTTAAAAACACTCAAAAAAATGATTCCTAAATAATAGGGACTGTGAAAGTGGGTGCCCAAGTCCGCTTTTTGTGTTTTTCTTTTTTAGGAGGTAAAAAAAAGAGAAGAATTTAAAACTATTTTTTCCCTATCTTTATAGGGTGTTGGGAGTGGATTTTGAATGGGTTTTAATTTTTTTTTGAGGGATTTAATGTGAAAAAACAGCAGGGGGTCATGCCATATTGGAGAGGCCCAAACAAAGCATGTGAAATCAATTTCATGACAAGGAGGAGTAAAACAGGGAAAAACCCATTCTTCAACAATGAAAGTTTGAAGAGAACAAAGGGAGACAAAAGGAGGAAGGCGTAGCATTCTCTGGAAGAGTGTTCTTGGGTTGTTGTTGCAGGTTGGGACTGATTTACAACAGTCTTTTATGTTTCCAAATCAGTAGGTTGAAGCTACAGAAGTTGCAGGTGGAGTTGAGGTTCTAGAAAGTGAAATTGTTTGCAAGAACTCCATATTTGAACATAGATTGTATTTGAATATTTCCATGTGAATATAAGATGTTTATATGAGTTTTATTTTCTTTTAAATGACTGAAAACAATTTTTAATCAGTTTAATAAATAGGGAAAATCATTGAGTTTCTTGTGCAAGCAATTTGTTGTGTTAAAATTGCAATTTCTTCATTTTGTTTAAGTTGTTGTTGTGAGAGTTTTAGAGAGGGTTTTGAGAGAAGATGTTTTTAGAGATTTTAATTGCTGTTCATCAGTCCATTATTGACTGAAATCCATTTGTAATCATACTCCTTTAATAGAGAAATTCAACGGGTTCATGTGCAATCAAGTGTTGAGTTTAAATTACAATTTTTCTTTTCTGTCTAAGAAATTGTTTGAGGATTTTAGAAGAGGGATTTTTGAGTTTATTTCATCTCTACAATAAAACCACACAAGCATATCTTCAACCATAAAGAAATGCAAAGAAAAATGTCACAATGCACACTCTTTTATTCAAATTTTCTCAAAAGCACTTGGAAACCAAGTGAACCAGCTATGTTAGCAACACCACAAACTCCACAACACCTTCTAAATACCACAAACACTTCTTATCATGGAAACAATAGAAGTTGACATTAAATCATAACACTAATGACAACATAGTGCACAACAATCTCCAACAATCTCCCTAACCATACTGGAGGTTGGCATCAATGTGACATCAAACCACCAAACATCCACATTGGGGTACTGAGGTTGACACCAATGACAACACTAATGATGACACCAACAATCTCCAATAGAATTATTTTAGGTAAATTATCATGTAACTATCTTGATTGTAGGAAAAAACTTGGTCAAAACTATAGATTGTAAATAAGAAGTTGGTTATAGGAAAACTTAGTTCCAAACACTTTTGTAAGACTATAGTTCATAAAATAGACTATAACACACCTAAAAAACTATAACATGTTGTGTTAGTGTTTATGTGGTGTGATGGAAAAAAATTTCATGTTGGAGTCTAGTTGAAACATTTGTAGCTTTCAAGCATGCTATTGTCCTTTTTCATTAGAAAAAAAGCACTTCTTGATATTGTTTGAAGAAAATTCGTTAATGAAATTTGTTTCCCTATCCTTAGCCAATCTATATATAATATCACTTTGTTGAGATGTGTTACATATTGATATAAATTTATCCTTTTTCATTAGGAAGTGTTCTTTGGAATGAAATCACTTGGTTGTTGATCCAATTGGTTGAGTTCTTGTACCTTCTATTTAAACCACCTTTTGTTTAGATTTTCCTTTTTGTTTGGTTATTGTTTTGTGTCACCTTGGAATGGATATAAAGTAGGCATCACACTCATCCTATTACTTTTTTAATGAGAGAATGAGGTCATGGACTTGTGATTGATCCCTATTATGGAGAAAGATCCATCCTCTCATATGGTCATTATGGTCAATTTATGACATGATTAGTGAAGTCTACCACTTTGTGCCACCATGCTTGGTATATTGGTGATGTTATCTTGCATGTCATTTTTCTTTGTCAGGACAACCTTGAGTTTATGTTGGTCTGTGTAATATTTGTAATGTAATTTTTTCCTTCTATACCAAAGCTTCATGAAATTATTTTCACTTGAATGTTTACTATTTCTAAAGAATATAATCAAGGATAATTAAGAATAATATATAACCCATCTATAACCAAAGCATACAAATTTTCTCGCAAAATATAATTTTCCATGGAAAGATTTAAATATTAAAAAATTAAATATCCTTACCCATTACTATCCTTGATGTGCTTTGCTTGTACTTATGGTTTCTTGGATAATTCCATGCTGATGGAGTTATACTTTCTACTAGAGCTTACAAAATTATAACCTTTGCCTTTTGAGTACACCCATGAAATTGAAGGAGTGAATATTCCTTCATTGAAAATAAGTGCATGAACTTGTATCCTTCTTCTTTCTCTTCTTTATTTAGAGTCCATATATCTAAGAATTTTTTTTCAATTTCTTCCCTAGAATGATGTATAATACACAATGAACTAATCCATTTATAAGCTAAACCTATAAATTTAAAGTTTTTATTTCTAAAATTCATGATGAAAATAAGCCCATTTGAGTTGGAACTACCATTCTCTACCATTACCGTTTCCATCAAACATAGGAACCTTTATTGAAATTAGCGTTTCTAAATTTCTTCCACATACCCAAATTTGATTGATTTTTCATAATCTTTTTATACTTAAAAATAAAAATAAATATAATAAAACTTAATTGAATTTTGGTGATCTTTCCAAAAGTATAAATATAGTATAAAATTCAATGATTTGTAGCCTAAAGAGCAAACTTATGAAAAATCCTAAAATTATAATAACTCAATATTGATGAACAAAAGATAAATTTTTGATTGTTAATTCCTTATTTTATTCTCCAACTCTAGTAAAAAAGTACATAAAAGTTGTGGCCTTTTCAAAGATTAGTTGAATTTTTAAAAATATGGTTTTATCCTTATCCTTTCCTAAATTGTCACTCTAATACCACTTGATAAGATCCACACACATACTAATAGAAATAATACAATTTAGAAGATAGATAATGCATACCACAAGAGATATTTATGGGGCAAGATGCCCTAATATTTTGTATATGTAGAAATAGAATAAACCTTTGAGGTAGGCTAATATCATACAATATTTACTATTGAAGAAGCCACTCCTCGCTATACCTCCATAATATCCCAAACACACATCATATTCTTCATATATCCTTACAATGATATTCACTTTCTTTTTATTGACATTCTTGTAATAACATAATGGAGGGGTAAGCCATTAAATCCAATGTAGACCTACTCATTACCTAATATAATTAATTACACAAGTTGTCCACATGATTGAAAATAATTAACTTAAGGGGTGTGGCACATATCAACATATTAATCCACTTATACAATATAATATCGTATCCCTAGATACATAATAATTTCTTTCTTTTTAGAGTTGAAATTGAGGCTTAGTGCTCTTCACCTCTGGTTGATGGTACCTTATATTGATATCTTATTGCAAGCCTCACTTATTTGAATTACATGAGGCTTTCTATTTTATTTTTAGTGGGTATGGTCTATTGGTTAGTGTAACAACCCCATTAGTTGCAATTGGAGGTAGCTAAGTGGATTCTCTATTACTTTTAGAGTACTCAAATTTGTGATTCACTATGTAGTAGGAATTGATATTGACTTGGGGAGGTGTAAAAATATAGATTGGGTAGGCAATTATAAAGTTCACAAGTCCACTTTAGATTACATGATATTACTTGGTTCTTGCCCTATTTGTTAGTTGAGAAAGAAGTAGTTTTCTATTGCTTTATCTTCTACTGGGGACAAGTATTGTGGGTAGTTAATGGTGCCAATAAAGCTATTTGGCTTCATAACACTCATTGAGTTTGGTATCTAGTATAGTTGATGACCATCTATCATTTTTTTGACAATCAAAGTGCCATCTAGTTTTCACAATTCTTGATCCACCATCAATGAATGAAGCACATAGAGATTCACATGTACTACATCTAGGAGGTTATAAATGAACATGTCATTACTCTAATACTATACAAAATTTGAGCAAATTGTCCACACATTCACCAAGCTAATAGAAAACAAGTTTCTTCATTTACAAGATTTGCTAAGGGTGTGAGACGCTACTTTTTCTAGGGCTATTTCCTTTATATTTTTATTTTGGGGGTCTTTTTTCTCTATTTTTGAGGGGCTTCTATCTCTCTTCTTAGGGGATTTACTTATACAAGGATACTCCATCAAGTTTCATCTTCTCACCCACCTAAAATCTACACTTAAGGGGGGTGTTAGTGAGATTTCATTTCTCTTAGTTGGATATTATATATTTTCTTACTCATTGGGTTTAGTGAGTGGGTCATAATATGGTATATGATATTTTCTATGAGGATAAATCTTGTCCTTTTTGGTGGTTGGAGTTACTTTTCTCATTGGTTAGTTTTGCCTCCCCTCTTTCCTATTTATGTAGTTATGTACCATTTATGATTGTATGAACATAAAAACATATTGATTCAAAATTAAAGTAAAAATGTATACATTAGAATTGAAAAAACCAACTTTTAAATGTTGTTTAAAATATTTTGTATAGTTATATTTAAGATACACTACCACATATATAATTTTGTTCAAAATGATCGAACAATGAAAACTAAAATGAAACTAAAACATTCAATTTAAAAAATATTAAATAAAAAACATATAATAAAACTAGAGATTAATTAAAGACCAAAACAATCATAAAAAATATAATAATATTTATTAAAATTAAAAAAAAAAACTAACAAACAAGAAAAAGATGTTAAACAACACTTTCCATCTCATAATTTCTTAAAAAGACACAAATAATTGAATAAAAACCCATATGCATACACTTTAAACTCCTTAAATCTACACCTTATATAACTATTTTAGACACTTTAATGAAAGCTCTTGAGCTACTTGAATCACTTTAATGGATTTTTTTAATGCATATATAAAACTAATAGTACCTTAGATGCAATATTTAGAGTGCTTTGGATGCTATGTTTAGAAAGTATGATGGAAGTACCTTAGATAAAGTACCTTAAATGCCATGTGTACAAAGTAATTAAGTGCTATGTATAGAAAGTAATGTTGAAGTACCTTAGATTCTATGTGATAGACACTAATCATCAAGTTTTGTGGGTGCTAATGATAAAAGTACAAATTGTAGGCATATGGGTGGCAATGGAGTTCCCCATATTTTGTATTATATGAATATTCTCCCCATGTTTGAGGTGGAGAAGCATTACTTACTACAAACAAATTACTCGTATGAAGGAAGCACAAAATAATGATTAACAACAAATAATGCCTATTTTGAGCGTTGGTCCTTTTCAAGACAACAAGTGCAACTTGCACATTATTATTATTGCTCACCATGTACCCTTTTTCTCAATATTAAAATGCCCATTAAAAAATTGATGGATGCAAGCCATATGTCTAATCAAAATTTGTGGACCCATATTTGTTTCATGCTAATATTTTAAAGATCCCAAGAAGGCTATTAAAAAACAAAAACTTTTGTTTTGTTCAATATAAAAAATAAAACTATTTAAAGATATGAAGAAAGCTATAATTCTCACAATGGTAGAGATTTAGTTGTCTTTTTTGGTAAGCAACTTTTTAATCCAATGTGTAACTAGGTTTGAAATTTAGTGAAAAATGTGAGAGATAAGTGAGAAGATTGTTCATTCAATAAAGATTGTTTATTTCGATTTATGTATAAAAATAGCAAATAACATTTTATTTTAAAATTAATAAATATATAATGTTATATCAATATTTAATTGTGGTGTTTTAAAATTAATTTAATTTTATATTTTATGAATAGTGGATTGAAAGAATTTATTTTTCCGTAAATATGCATTTTAATAAAATATCATTTAATTTGAGCACGGGTGGCGATATGTTAGCGATATAGTTTGCGGTAAGAGCAGAAGAAGCTGTGGTGAAGCACGCCATGGTAAAAGAGCGGTTGCAGCGGATGGTATATATATTTTGAAAATATGGGATGGTTTATGGTATTGGTGTTTACTACAGGCCATTTGAGAAAATAAAAGCGCTACTTTGAAGAAAGGAAGTGCTGGTTGAAAGTGGACAGGCTACAGGACATGGGCGATGGAAGTGAATTTTCAAAAGTACATACTTAACAATTTTAAAACATGAAATTTACGGCAATATAATAAAATAAATGCTAGAAGCAAATGGGGCCAAACAAAAATTGTCGCTTTCTTCAATTTGCGCTACATAGTTCCTCCTTGATCTTTCCCTTAGATTTCACCTTCCGTTTCTACTAGCTTTTCTCTGCTTTCTCCAACAGTTCCGCTTCCGCCTTCGCCTCAACAATTATTGCTTCAACCTTCATCAACTCAATGAAAAGCTTTAACGCCTTCCAACCAAGCCTTGCTTCTTCCTTGCAACATGCTTTGAACTTTCCCTCTGGTCAATGAATAAAAGGCATGCAACCCATAAAATCCTCAAAATCTTCAATCTCTATTCCTTCACTAATATCTAACCCCACACTTGGTACCACCCACTCTAAAATTGTCTCCAACCCAACTAGGAAGTCTTCATGCACCAACATCTCCATCACTTCTTTTACAGTTTCCACCGTTTCTCCAAGGTCCAATCCCCATGCTGCAATCAGAGAGTATACATCCATGTTCGTCCTATATCTATGTCTGAGAATCCCAAAATCCCTACCCAAAATCATCCTCACACACTGCACCAATCTTTCATTGTTAAAGAGAAACATTCCCATTAATTGCTTCTCAAACACATTCCCATAAAACAGATTGAGTTGGCACTTTTAGAGGAAGGTGAAATTTGCCTCCATTGATGCCCTATTTCACCACTGTCATCACCTCAATTTCTTCTTCTCAGATTTTTCTTTCCCACACCAAACACAACTGAATGCATCAAGACCGATGGCCGAGGATTTTAATCTTCTTGATTGTCTCACTCTGAGTTTAATGCCACTCGTACTTAGATGCCACCTTTCAATTCTCCCATTTTTAAAAATATACTTCAATCTTAAACCTTTCATGTATATTAAATGCATTGTACTCTCCACTTCGTTCGCTCATTCTGCCAACTCCAAATTCCTTAAATCTTCCAGTTTTAATTCACCAACTTCCCTAAATGTTAAGTGCCATTTAGAAAGGACGTCAGCTTCAACGTTCCTCGATCTTCTAATGTGACTAACTAATTTTTTTTCACATGAAGCTAATTCTTCTGTTATTTTCTCAATTACATTTTGGAGGTGCCACACATTTATAGATCCCTTCATCACTGCTTGGACAATTATTAACAAGTCCCCCTTTAAATGTATTTTTGAGGCTCCTAGACTTTTTCCAAGTTTAATAAAGAAGAAAACTTGTTGGTTGTAAATGGGTGTTCAAGGAAAAGATTGGTTCAGATGGAGGTATTGATAAGTACAAAGCAAGGTTGGTTGCAAAAGGTTACTCTCAAGTTGAGGGTGTTGATTATGGTGAGATATTTTCTCCTATTGCAAAAATGACATCCATTAGATTTTTGCTTTCTATTGTTGTTGCTTATGATTTAGAGGTTGATACAATAGATGTAAAAACTACTTTCCTTCATGGTGACTTGGAGGAGGATATTTATATGACACAGCCAAAGCACTACATTGTGAAAGGTAAAAGTAAATTGGTTTGAAAATTGAAGAAATATTTGTATGGCTTAAAATAGAGTCCTAGGATGTGGTACCAAAAAATTGATACACATGTTTTGAGTTCAGGATTTGAGTGTTCTAAATCAAATAATTGTGTTTATTATAAAACTGATGGTGATTGTTTCATTTTTATTGCATTATATGTTGATGATATGTTATTTATTGGTAAAGGGAAAGGTATGATTTCAGAATTGAAATCTCAACTTGGTGCTAAATTTGAAATGAAAGATCTTGGTGTAGCTAAAAACATTCTTGGGATGAAAATTAAAAGAGAGAGTGAACATAAAGCTATGGCTTGGCCAAAGTAAGTATGTCAATTCTATTTTGCAAAGGTTTGATATGTAGGATTGTAGACCATTGTGTGTTCCTGTTTCAACTGAAACAAAGTTATCTCTTTCAGATTGTCCAACATCCCCATCAAAGATGGAAGACATGAGCAGAGTGCCTTACCATAGTGCAATTAGAAGCTTGATATATGCTATGGTTTGTACAAGGCCAGACATTTCCCAGACCGTGGGAGTTCTTTCCAGATATATTTCTAATCCTGGTAGAGTTCATTGGGATGCAGTTAAAAGAGTCTTCAGATATTTGCATGGTACAAAGTGTGATATGCCTAGCTAAGAACCCAACATTTCATGCTAGGACCAAGAACATTGATGTATAGTATCATTTTGTTAGAAATATGGTCGAAGATGGTAGGGTGAAGTTGGTTAAGGTAGAGACTTTGATGAATGTTTTTGATTCTTTAACTAAGCCTGTGAGCACAAAGAAGTTCAGATGGTGTTTAGACTCAATGGGAATTTTGGCCTCTAGTAATTAAGAGATGATGTTTACACCCTCTCATTGCTTTTGCAAGTTGTTCAACAAGTGGGAGATTTGTTGGGAAAATGTGTCTCAACCTTGCAATTACA
This sequence comes from Sequoia sempervirens, assembly GCA_007258455.2. NCBI lineage: Eukaryota > Viridiplantae > Streptophyta > Pinopsida > Cupressales > Cupressaceae > Sequoia > Sequoia sempervirens. The sequence goes on from VDFB02312335.1 coordinate 11,255, forward strand.
TAAGGTACCATTGATAAATGAGGTACTGTTGATATGTCGACGATAGGGGGTGTGGGGGGTTTCCCCCCATGAGGGGTTCTGGGGGATCATCCCCTGATTGGGGGTCTGGGGGCAACGCCCTCAAAAGGAAAATTTATTTATATTTTATTATTGTAAATCTAGACCGTTCATCATTAGGTCTTAGATTTGATGACCGATATTTTATTAGCTTGACTTTCCCTAGAAGGCAACCTTATTTTATGAGGGAATTGTATTACGATTATGTATCATGATGTATTTTGAGAGTCTGATAGCAGTCATATCCCCTTTGGATCTTTGGTTGGTGACACTCCTATGAGAAGCTTGCTCTAGAAGTATATTGTAATCTTTGTGATTTCTAAATAATATATTGGGCAGCTTTTGGAGTGTGGGGTTTTTCTCCAAAAGGGGTTTTCCCCATGTAAATTATTGTGTTGTGGTATGCATGATATTTATGTTTATTTTTGTTTAAGTTTTTGTAATTGTTAAAGATTTGTAAATTTTTTGCATTATTCTCCTCTCAAGATCAGTGTAGAAAGTTGTTCTGCTACCTTAGCTTCCTTACATTAAGGACATAGTGTATAATAATCAACTAAAATCATGGTTAGATCTAAGTATTGAATTCAAGCTTCCTCCATCTCATTGGAGAACATAATTTATTCTTAGGGAGGCATGCAAAGCCATTCAATTATTTGGATGTAATGTAATGGACAATAAGTTTCTAGAGATTATAACTTGGCCAGATGCATAAAAAATTCTAAAATTAAAACCTAAAATAAATAGAAAACCTTAAGCTACTCGCAAGATCTTCCCAATTACCTAAACAAATGTTGGGCTCTAGATCTAGTTGGAACATAGTAGTCAAAAAATGTCAAGTTATTGTGATCTAATATATTGGAACCAAAGATTGCTTGCTTTAAATAGTTAATTATGTTGCAAAGACTCCCTTTTGCTTTGTCCTCTATTGTCTTTAAGTTATTTTATCTATGTAAACAACTTGAAATTATTAGGCACATCTTCTTTGAGAGTTTTTTTGCAAAAGAGATTTGGAATGTGTTTTTGGCTAATCTTGCAAGATGGAGGGATAAAGGTGAAATCAAATGGCAGGAAATTCTCTTTAGGCCTATAGAAGGTTTAAGTAATTCTTATAATTTTTTTCATCTAATATCCTATGGGCAATCTGGAAAGCTAGAAAGGATATCTTTCAAGGTACTAGGAGAGAACTTACTGAGTCTTATAGAAGACTCAATCTTCACAATATTTTTATATAGGTGTCAAACACTATGGAGATTTCAAAGGAATTTTTTTTGAATTTGTTAAAGGAAGGATCAATATATTTCAACTGGATAGAGATTAATTATGGAAGGCATTGGCCTTTCAATGAAGCTGTAAATATCCCTTATAAGAAAAGCTATTTATAATTCATAAAAAAATACAACTCAAACTTCCAGAAAAGACAACTCAGATCTAGACCCAACATGGGATGAAAAAGGCAATGATGAGAATAGGACTTTCTAAATGGAGGAAGACAAGATGGTCAAAGATAAAATTTTGCTCATTTGAAATACTCTATAGTTAATAGCTCTTTGTATATGTAATCAAACATAATTGTTGGTTGAACATATAGTAAGTCATAAAATTTTGTATGGATCATATGTAAGGGACAATATATGTAGATAAGGCCCTGTGTGGTCTAACAACTTTCAATTATGCATAATCTGATATCTTTGTAAAACTTTTTTAGTATACGATATTTAATAAATAAAAAAATTATAGGCAACGATTTTCAAATGAATTATGATTAAAATCATTACATTTTTTTAATGCTCATCTACCTCACATGACTATATAAACAATTTAACAATAGCCAACCCTACACTATAAATAAAGGATACTTAAATAGTAGAAATTTAAAAAACGTTGGTTCTAAGAAAAAATATTAATTTCATAATATGTTTCCCTTGTTCTGATGAAATATAACAAATATTTTTACTCTAAAACTATTGACAATTTATCTATGTTCCATAGTGTTTTAAGGATGACAATCCAAGGGCCGATTTTTTGGGATGGCGAGGGGATGATGATATATGAATTTTTCAATATATATATATATATATATATGAGTTTAAAAAAATATATTATATAGAGAGAGGAAGAGAGAAATATCAAATATCAAATATGCCAATGACAATAATTGATAACATCATAGCAACAATATCAATATGTGCATAAATTATGATAACAGTCGTATAACAATAGTATAACAGTAGCATAACAACAATATAACAGTAGTATAACAATAGCATAAACTATAAAGTATAAATTTATAGCAATAAGTTTATACTTTAATCATGATATTCATGACAAAAGTATTAAATATAAAAGCATTTTGTTGTTCAAGTTTTAATATTAAAATTAAGTAACTCAAAGTCTCAAACTTCAAAATACAACAATCTATGAGACTATGCCTCATTCGGGCTATCAATATCAAAAGAACTATATGTGTCACTGACACTCTCTGCCAGAAGTGGGTCATCCAAAGGAAGACCAAAATTCCTAGTTGCACCTCCTCGTCATCAATTTTCCTAACATCTTCAAGATCAACATCCCAATGTGTTGTTGGAGTCTGTCGATACTCAATAGTTTGTCAATCTTGAAGTCTCAAGGCACTGTGAATTGTAACTATTTTTTTTGTTTGTTTCGAGGTAAGCCTATTCGTCTTAATTGAGTGGATGAAGCCATGGGTGGACCAATTCCTCTCTGCGACAGAGGAACTATAAATTTGTGAGAGTAAACGAATAGCAAGTTGCTTCAATTCTGGTGTGTCCTTCCCATGAAATTTCCACCATTCAATGGGGTATTTTTGTGTAATAATGGCCCTATCCATCCTAGCCTCTAGTTTGTTGAACGTAGGACCCTAAATATCGTAAAATTGAAGCCACTGCTCTTGAAGTATGGTTGCCTCCTCAATGCTATACATTTACAAAGGGCTATCATAAACCCCTCCATTACTTCATCGTCCTCAGAAGGAAGTATTTGACTAGGTCTAGGTGCATACCATTTCCGATTAAGAGCATAGGTAGCCATATGAAGAGGGGTGTTCACTATGTTCCACCTCTTTGTGACAATAGGCCTAATATGCTCCTAATAGAATTGCAATCTAAGATCCTTTTCACGAATTGCTTGCTTCATTTGATCAAGCATGCTATCAAAAGTCTCATAAATCTCTCCAAGGCTAGGATAGTTTGTATCTACATACCTAATTACCCCCATAATAGGTGATATGATAGAGAAAATGTATCTGCAAGAAACATTTTTTTTTTTTAAATTAAAGTTTATTTAATTATGACATGAACACTATTAATAATGAAAATTAAAATTTTAAAATAAAATATTAAAAAATAAAAAGTAAAACAAAGTACATAAGCATTTTTTCTTACCTAATATTGGACCACCAAGCGTCATTAAGCACCCTTTCTCTCACCACCTTCCCTTCTATCTTTGATTGAGGTCACTTTTTCCACTCTCCACAAACCGCCATAGATTGTAGAGAATCTTCCACCTCCAAAATCCTCTCCAAAAAAATAAAATAGCTAGCATATCTAGTCTCAACTAGTTTGAGGAATTCTTTCTTTGAATAAGATCAAAATAGTGCAAGTGAAGTGTGATGGTTATATACAAACATTTGTATGTCTCTATCTTCGACCACTACTACCTTCACCCAATATATTTTTCCAATGTCTTTCAAAGCATTATTCAAAGCATGTATGCAACATGGAGTCAAAAAAATATGTTTGTAAGCGCTCTCAACCATCAAACAAATAGCTTACAAATTGAGTTGAATCTACCACAACTTGCACAACATTAGAAGACCCAACCTCCTCTATGGACTCCTTCAAAATGGAAAGCTGGCAATTAGCATCCTTAAATTTCCCAGAACAATCAATAGCTCTAAGAAAGTATGAACTAGTAGGGCATGTAACAATAATATTATGAGTGGTCGATGTCAAATATTAGTCCACCCATCCATGAAAATGGAACAACCAATCCTAATCCATGTTTGTCTCATCTTCTTCATCAACATGTTCACCTTTGAGTATTATTTTTCAAGGGGGAAGGTACATAATCTATGTTCTCCAAGGGGAGCATAAGAGGTTCCAATTTCCTGTGCATCTCTTAAAACATAGCTTTGAAATAAGGTGACCTTTCCAAATGAAATGGAATAGCATGAGCATAAAAGAATTTGGCCATTGAATCATCGACTTGCTCACATCTTTGCATGTTTATTAACCCTATTACTATATTTTTTCACCTACCTTCCTCTTCCCTTTTTCACAAATCTCTCCATCTAATACATGGGAATAGTCATGCAAATCAATAGATGCCTATTTCTTATTGAGTAGTACCAATGATTTTGTCCTCACTCACTCCAACCAATTTTTCCATTTCAACCTACTATTCCAATGTTATATCTTCACAAACTCTAACCCCATGTCCACTCTCACCCAATAGATGGTTTTTAACCCTAATATAACTCCCATGGTAATCAATATTGCAAATATGACATTTCCAATGCTTGTTGCTCCTTGCATTTTTACCCTTATTGACAATTAAATTGGTGACAGATTGAAGCAATGGTTTTTTGGGGTTGAAAGGGCCTTTTGCAAACTTTTGAAGAGAGGGTGTAGGGCATGCAAAACGGTCTTTTGGAGTTCCAATAGAACCTCGCGGCTCGATTTCGCCACCATAGCCAGCCGATTCAACCTACCGGGATATCTCATCTGGCCTAACTCTACCTCTCTTACTCCCCTATCCGCTACTGTAATTATTATCACCGGCTATTATTGTTGGTGCTCATTTTGTAGTGTTTTTTTGAGATAACAAGTTGAAATTCTAAAACCAAAACATTTTTTAAGAGTTTAAAATAAAAACTAGTTAAAACTTACAAAATTATAAACCCTATCTAACCATAACAAGCTAAAAAACTAAAAAAGGGAGCAAATTGCATACCTTCATACTGCTATCGGGAAATCACCAAACGCACACCCTGAAACGCCAAAACCTCCATCCATATCCCTTCAACACCGACCCTAAAACAAAACAAAAACCTTTGAAAGTATTAAAAAGGCACCGCTGCTTCAACTCTCGTGAACGACATCTCGCCGTTTGCCCCATGCCCGGAAACGAACCGGATTTGCAATTTTAGGGTGTATAAGGGCATGTGGATTTTTTTGTGGGACTCTACACTTTTAGCCTAATGAAAAGTTAAAATTTAAATGCTTTTAATTGTCTTTTGCTTTCATGCCTTGATCATCATCAGATATTTGCAGCCATCTCGTGACTCGGCCGAGGACGCCTAAGACATCCCTAACACCATCTCCGATGGCTAGGTGTCCCTGTCTTGGTACCATTCCTAAAAGGATGTGATCTAAAATATTTCTTGAGTTTTCATAATTGGGTGGACTGCAGGGGGATATCCCCTAACATCTCGTTGTCCCTAAAACGGGTCAAGGGATAGGGACATAGGGTTCAAGGGTGGGGACACGTCCCCATGTAACACAACAATTTATCAATCTTGGTAATTCAAATCCAAGACTCTACTTTATAAAAATTTCCATGAACAACCCCATTGATCTCTCTTTGATTTTGTAAGCAAATATAGAATTTTGAAAAAATTAAAGAGATGGAGCTAATATTCTCTCTACAACTACTGCAACTTTGAAAATATTTCATTGTAAATCCTAAATGGAAGATGACTTCACATATAAGCTTTCAGTTCTTTCTTCTAACATAATATATTAGTGCAATCTTTTTATTTTTTTATATATTTAAGCACTAAAACTAGACATTGAATCCTCTTTATTAACTAAATATTTTCATTTGAAAATGACAAGTCTCTCTATAAAGTGCACCAAGTTTCTACCTCTTATTATGTGTGGTTCCTTTAGTCAAACTTTAGAAATAACAAATCAATAAAGAAAAATGCATTGAATATTTAATTCTTGTATGGTGCAACTTGGAAGATCCATGATTCATTTGGATAATTTATCATTTTGATTGTCTATACCACCTTCTTGTTGATCCCCATTTCATACTTTAGTTAGGTGTCTGATTTTCTTTATTCCTTTGCAACTAAAATTAAATAATAAACTTATTATTTACTTTGATAAAATTAAAGTTTATAGTCTCCTTTTTTATAAAATATTAATTAATAGTTATTTCTAGTTAAAAATAAATAACTAAAATTAAACTTGGCATTTTGAAAATTCAAAATTTTAGACTGACATGACAATTTTGTCACTTGCCTGGGAACTAATTGCACATAGGGACTTGACTCAACACACAAATGGCAATTGATTTTTGACAATAAAGGAGTACCATGTAATACAATAAAATTTGGGTACAACACAAGAAGAAGATCCAATCTTTCATTTTTTTATCTAATCTTCTACAATAAACATATAATGCCATTTCAAGTTGAAGATCATCTTCTATATCTACTATAATTGTTATATTTTCTTTAGTTAAGAGAGATGAAATCAATCTTCCAGAGTTCAAGAAGGCATTTGACTAAGAGAGATATTGGTATTATTGAATTTAAAACACAAACTATTTAACAAAATGGCTTTGACATCCTCATCATCTACTAGATCATTAACTTCTTCTAGTTGATTAATAAGAGATCTCAAATTGTTTGTGGCTAGACATGGGGACTCCATCAACGATCTTGAATCTAGATGGTTGAAAATTCAAGAGAATTTTGCATCAACTATTTTTTCTCAAATTGTTTATTTAGAATATCCTAGATTTCCTTGGATGATTTTTCCATATCTACATGATAACACTCAAATTTTGAGAGAAAAAATTCAACAATGGCTTTAAAATCAATAACTTTGTGATTTACCTTCTCTTTTTGTCATTCTAGTAATTTCTTTGGATTTCTAGGTGAAATCTCATTCTTATTTATTATTCCCCACAAGTTCGTGTTCATCAATTACATCTAGATTTTTACTTTCCAAGTGTAGAAATTGAGGCCAAGGTATTTTTCAAATGGAGTTTCCATTCTTAAAAAAAGCTATCAATCAAATTTTTGAACTCTAATTTTTATATGAACATACTAAGATTTTGTAGATTTAAATATCCATAAAATTTTGAAAAATTAAAATAAAAACTCTTATGGATTCTACCCATTCCCTAGCTACAACCATTATGTGTCCAATTATTTTCACAAATAATTGAAGAAGTCCATCGTGCCCTTCAAATTTCATGATTTTCCAGTGTTCCATAGAGACACATTAGCCTCCCCCCAACAATAAATCTCCATGTTTCTAGGACGAGGATGTCCACAAGATGCAAGGAATTGGAAGGGATGCACCCTGCCATCCCACCATTACCAATCAAGTCTCAAGGATGTTTTTGGGACATCCCTCTCAAGGAGGGGGAATTTCAAAGAGATCTCCCTAGTTTGGGGATGGCTTGAGACGTTTAAGACATCTACTAGACTTTGAGGAGTCTCTCAATCATCCTTGAGACTTCCAAGGGCCCCCCATGGCAAGAAAATGAAAAAGTGTTTTTGCTCTGCATGCCACAAGCCTTAACCCTAGTGGTCTATGGGCTCCACCCAAACCCTAAGTGTAGAAGGGGGTTAAAATGACATCAAAGGCATACCAACACAAATGAAATAAACTCAAATGCATAACATGAATTGTACCTTAAATAACTCTCAAGGATTGAGCTCAAGATACTCCCAAGTCTTGAAGATTTTCTCACAAGTTGGAATGTGGATTACTCACAACACTAGCATAATATGGCTATGAATTCTCAAGATGTACAAATGAGGGAAAAAAGCTCCAATTTATAGAAATTGGAGGGAAGAAATGGAGGGCTAGGATTGATTGTTTAATGGAGGGTTGAGATTGATTGAGAGAGTGAGGTGTGGATCAAGGTGGTGTGGCTTGTTAGCATTGTGAAAAGTGTCACAATGGAGTGTGGGAGAAGTGATGAAGTGTACTCACACATGTGTGAGCACACCTTGGAGAGACAAGTCATTTAATTTTGGAGGGTAGGTGTAAGATAGTGGGGGTAGGTGAGATTTCTCATATTAATGAGACAAGGTTGGGGAGATGTGCATGAATTTAAAATTGGGGAAATAATGGTAATGATGATTAGACATGTGGGTTAGAGTAATTAATCAAAGATTAATTAGCTTAATGGGGTAGGTTGAGTCAATAAACCAAAGATTTATTAACTTGGGTGGAGTTAACAGTTGGAGGATGAGATAATAAGGGTTAGTACACTAATTAATTATGCAATAATTAACTCAATTGGGATTAGAAAAATGGGGGATTCTGATGGGATCAATTAAATAAGTCAATTATTTAATTAATTGGAAGAACTTTCGTCTAGGAAATGATATAATTAATTAAATAATAAAATGTTTAATTAATTATAAGAAGAATATGGAATAGTTAATTAAATAATAAATATTTAATTAACTAAAGGTTGAGAATGGGTGAATTAATTAAACAATAATATTTAATTAATTAAGAAGAAATAATGTCAGATTTAGGATGACTACATTTCACCCCTCTTTGACATAGTGTCTATAGTGATGTTGTGTCAAAGAAGTTTAAATTTTTTTCCCTGGCAGATTGGAAGGTTAATTATGAGGTGATGCCCCCACGAGAGGTGGACTAGAAAAAGATTTTGAATTTTTTTTTTATGTTTGCATCTCAAAAAAGGTGGGTTAGAATGATAGAGGGTGATGTGGAAGAGAGATTTAACAAAAATAATAAGGAGAAACAAAGAAACAAGCTCATAAATGAA
>VDFB02312336.1:0-13185 GCA_007258455.2 Sequoia sempervirens
AAATAACTGAAACTATCCATACATCTGATTGTGAAGGATCAACGATCCATCAATTTACAAGATGTTATCAATTTGTATTGTAATACAGAAGACAGTTTTTATATTCATTTCTTCCAGTTTTTAACAATACAAATACACAATGTATTATAGTTACGTTGGAGAAATAAAAATGCAGCAATGAGAGAATCTTATTAATATGAATCATGGAATTTCTTGAATAAAGGTGGTCCCATAAACTAAAGGTAGTTTAACATGAATAATAAAAAAAATAAAAAAATCTGTGATCTAGATGAGAGAATGTTATTAATGTGAATGAAGGATGTCTTGATTATAAGTAGGTACCCTAAAATGAAGATTGTAACATGAGTATTAAAAGAGGTATGAGTTATTTGTGGGTTATTACATAAGGTGTAAATTTAATAAGTATTAGAGGTTATTCAGTCTATTATTTTATTAAAATATATATATTTTAAAGTGTATTTGACAGTTTATAAAAAAGGGGTTTGTATAGAGGATCCATAAAAGTTAAATATAAATTATATATTTTAATAAATAGTTATTGATGTATTATGTACAAATTGTCATGTTAAAAGGAGGAGGTGGTAGACCATTTTAAGGACATGGATTAGTTTAATTAGAGGGCTTCCACAAGGGAGGATTTGGAGCTACCCACTTGTCTTGATGATTCTCATACTACTAACAATAGGAACATCTTGAGTGTACAAGTTACCATGGTTTAGAAAATATTCAAATTATTTAAGTCTCTCCTCCAAAGATTGAACCTCCTCAAAGGGGACCCTAAGAGCAGCTTCACAATCTTCAGAGGAGGGAGACCCTAGAGGAGAATTCAAAGGAAAATGATCACCAAATGCTAGTTGAGGGATTGAAGGATTGAGATTCCCAAAAAAAATTAGACCAATTCTAGTAGGACTATACCTATTAGGGGGTATGGTAGGCCTCAAGCTTCTTCTAACTATGTGTCCAAATGTAGTAGATTGAGTTGTAAATCTCATAGAGGCGCACTTTCAATGCAAAACCTTGCCAACCCCAAGAAACAAGAGGACTTAAAAAGAGATAAAGATTTTTTAAATTTTAAATGACCATGGTTTTAGAAGGAGAGTTCACATGGGGTTCACTAAAATATAGAGGAGGAGATTTACAACTCTCGAGATGATAGGGTCTCAAGGATCAAATAAACCTCAACTACCTCAAAAGACACAGTTTAGGTGACGAGATAAAATGATGAAGGGTATTTTTTTATGTTTAATCTTGAAATGAGAGGGGAGAGTTCCAGAAATTGAAAGAGTAGGTCACAGAGGTCTTCTAGAAAAACTAATGAGCTCTCAACCAAGGATGTTAATGCCATGTGTAGATGTCCTCATGGTGCATTGGCATCTCATACAGACCAAAAAATGAGAATTTCTTAGAGAATAGCTAAGCGACTGCTAATAGTTCTAATAATTAGAACTCTTAAGATGTGATAAAATGACAAAAATTAACATACTTCAAAGTAATTTAAACTAAATGGTATATGAAAGATAAAATGAGAGAAAGGGAGAAAACACTCACAAAGAACCAAGAGATGAAGTCTCTAGCAAAGAAATATCTTCAATACCTACACACATAAGACCAAGAAAAATGTTGGGGGTTGTTTAGAGATTTTCCTTAGTCAAATCCATGGTTTGGTGTTTCCACCTCCATGGATAGCCAAACAAGATAGAGATAAATAAAATAGATGTGATAGAAAACCAAGTAAATATACTAAAATAATACGCTAACTAAATTAAATACAATACAACGAAGAAATCATAGTTAACCTCCTTTAGCAAAATGAGAATGTTGAAAGGGAGAGGCTACAATCTCCAAACTTGAGAAAGATTTGTTGGTAATGCCAAAAATCCAACATACTCTAGGTATGAGAGAAAAGGAAATGGAATGGAGATGATAGAAAAAATATGAAGATGAGAGAAAAAGAGAATGTTCCTTGAGAGAGAGAGAGAGAGAGAGAGAGAGAGAGAGATTAAAAAATGAAGTGTTTTAGAGAGTTTTGAGCATGCAAGAGTCATCCCAGCATGTCTACAAGCTAGAAAAGGCGTTACATTCGCTAGTAGGTGGGAAATGTAACATCTCAATGGCTACTACAATCGAGAATCTAGTTGGGATGTTCACACAGGACATAGACATCTCTGCGGTGTGTGTTCATCAACAACAAAAATCCACCTTAATGATAGGAAACAAACGGGTTAAGGATTGAATTAAAGTTAGATAAAAGGAGTTAGAGTGAATAATTTATCTAGATTCACTATACTTAAGTGTACTTAGTTTGATGAGGTTAAACAACGTCTTGTCTAACTGAATGTACAACCTTTTAGACCTCTAGAGGCTACCAAGTTATTTGGTAAACCTCATGTGCTACCTTTTTTGAGTTTGGAAGAATTTTTACCTAACCTCAAAGATCATTCAACACTTGGTATCAAGGTTGATGACTTGGTCAAATAGGTTGTTGGTTTGCACACTCCAAGTGATCCTAAGGTTGACACCTATAGGACACTTGTCTACTCATTTGTCCCACTTCATGGGGCACTTGCGAATCCACATCATAGGTGGATTTCCTCTTCCTTGCATATATAGGCAAGATCATGTTGTACATTCAAATTAACTCTAATATGATTAGGTCGATCATTGTGTGCAAGTACATATCTTTGTGGAAGCACAAGGTTTTTGCTGTCACGATCTTGGATGAAAATCCTAATATGGTATCAAAGCCATGCAACAAAAAAACCTTTTGAAAATTGCATCAAGCCTAACTAGAGCTCCATGCAATTTGATTTGCATGTAAATTGATCTCCATTGTGTGGTTTAGATTGTAGGTTTGATTTGGCCAATTGCAAAAAAAATGGCTATTTGAAGGTTTTGTGGTCATCATGTTTGGAAGAATGGTCTTTTTTGATTCATAGAAATCAGGGGGAATTTTATTTGTGTAATTTTTTGTCTTATAATGTCTGGTTTAGCCATTAAATTTAGCACCAAACCTACACATATTATTTGGAATTCTCCAATGGCATTCAAAAAATTGGCCTTTTGTGCATTAGTTTGGCATTCTCTATTTGGGTGTTTAAACAATTTTTTGCAAGAAATTATTTTGTGGTTTTATAGGAAATTGGAGATTCAACTTATTTCATAGAATAACCTATGTTTTAACCTATGTTTTGACCTATCAACCTGAAATTATTGTTATTGTCTTGCAACTTTACTTTTGTAATGTTTAGTGGCACCCTCCCTTCACCAACTCCCACATAGCTAGAGACCATTCATGGATTCTCTTTTATAGATTTGACTTGCTCCACTTTCACTATCATTTCCATTTTGATTACTTAACTTCAAAAACTAGGAAAAGGACAATCTTAAAGGTCAAATTTGGCTGTTATTTGTAAGTTGCCTAAGGTGTTCCTTTGTAAGCTGATTGAGGGTGGCTTGGTGAATGTGTTGGAGTTTGATTTACAATATGGTGAATGCACTGGAGATTGGTGAATGCAAAAAGGCTCAGATCCTACACCTCAAGCAACCTTCCCATACATGGTTTCTCTTTATAGATTTTTCTATGCATGAAAAGAGAAAAAATCATCATGCCTCATATTGCATCACCAACCACAATCCATCCTCAAGGGTGCTACAAGAAACATCAACAAAAAGTTGTTGAATAGAAAGGAATTTGAATTCATCGGGAAGTAGTTGTGGATGGTCATGAAATTGGTATTGGGTATTAGAGGGCACAAAGAATGCCACACAAGCGACCTCTTCTACACCCAACATTCAACATTTACTCAGGCTTAGTAGAATTCAATTTCTCTACAATCGTCTCCAAGCCACACCCACATGGCCTCTCTGTTTCACCAGCACCATGCCAAATCTCAGTTGCATAGTCTTGATCAACATTTTATGGGGACTCCGTCAATGACCTCCCACATGGCCCCTTAGCTTGAAGCTCTTTCATTAGCTACCTCCTTAGGTTTCTTATCTTCACTGAGATTTGGTCAATGCTTTGACAAAGTATCAAAGTTGAAATTTACGTTTGCAACCAAGGAATTTATTTGACATTGCGAATTTTCTTGAAATGTGCAATAACAATTATTGTAACAGTCAATTTTATGTTGACCACTTTATTATCCTAAAGATTGAAAAGGGGGGTCAATTTTTTGGTAATCAATTTACAAGGGGGAGGAGGATTTTTTTTACCAAACTAAAAATTTATAAAAGAGGAGTCAATTTTTTCTTTTGCAATGAATGTGGCAAAGGGAAAGTGTTTATAGGGGGATGTTAAATTTTTTAAAAAGAGGAGTCAATTTTTTCTTTTGCAATAAATTTGGAAAAGGGGCTCATTCCTTGAATAAGGGGGTTTTAATTTTTTTTTTTTTCATTTTTTGAGGTTTGTAAGGCATATGTCTGTAAGAGAGGGGGACTAACCACGTCAAGGCTCTAGGTCACAGAGAGTCGAGAGCATAGGGCTTCCCTAACTTACCTCACTCTAAAGGGATGGGGATCAAGAATGAAGAGCACTATGTAGTACTTTTGTCACTCTTTAGACCCAAATTTCAGGTTTAGGCTAGGTGAGCTAGTTTTTGGAGTCGATACTACAACTCGGATAGTTCTCTATCCGACGATGGAAAAACGGTTCTGGGATGTCTCTCTCGTGCGTTTGCATCTGTACAACCAAAAAATAGGAAGTACAATAAAAACTAATTAAAAACTAACTGACAACCTAGCTAGTTGATTGTGACAGGAAAAACAAAACAAGAAAGTATAAAAAGTAGAGACAAAGATGATAAAGCAAGTAAATAAAAACTAGGGTGACAAAGATAATCTAACAAAAGCACCAGTTTGCAAGCTAGCTCCACACACACATTCACCTACAAACAAACAAGAAGGGGAAAATTTTTGGGGCTGTATAGGGGCTTGCCTTAGTTAGATCCCCATTTTGGTGTTTCCACCTCCATAGACAACCAAAAAGCAATGAAGTAGAATATGCGATAAAGAAAGAAAAGATAGCAATGAACACTACAAAACAATATTATGCGACTCTATCAAATCAAAAAGGAGAGGAGTGAAACGTTACCACCTCCACCCAAAATCTCACTAGCCAATGGAGGGAAAATGCAAGGTATGGACTTGGAAAAGTCACTACAACCTTGGCAGTGATGAAGGGAGGTCTCACAAGACTCCAAGCCCACACTTCTATGGCTTGCCCCACACTTGCAATGTGGAGTTGATGGAGTTTCAAAGTTGCTGCAATGCTCACAATGGAATGTTGGACTACTATTTGAGAGTGAAGAAGTGAAGTGATTGAGTGTGTAGAGAGTTTGAAAGAAGATGAAATGAAGGTGAGATGATTTTTTTTGAAGGTGGGATGAGAAGGAATAAGCCATTTTCAAGTTAGCTAGTTGAAGAGGGATGTTATAGGTTGACCCCAATCAAGTGTGTAATGCCTCTACCAACTTCAGATACATGAATCAGTTAGGGATGACAACGCCCCACACAAATGTCTATATGCCATGCTTGCGTCCTTGACAAATATTCTCTCACCGACACATAGGACAAATGCCAAGTGGATGGAAGGTAGATGGGTGATGTGGAATTTCTCCTTCAAATTTGATTTTCTAAGGTGAAGGTATGTGAAAGGGCTTTTTTCCCAAGGGGTGCAAATTCACTCCTATACATTTCTCCCCCACTTTAGTGAACACGAATATCAATGAGTGTTTGGTAAAGTAGGTCAAAGGGTTAAAAATGTATACCTAAATCGTTAAGGGAGTAGACCATGATCTGGCGAACTCAAAAAAATAGGGTAGGAAAAGGACTCCATAGGTACTCTCCTTATGGATTTTCGAACAAAAGGACTCCATAGCTTTGCATAAATATGAAGTTGCACAAAGTACACCGAAGGCCCTTGGACCAACGATGGACAAATCTCACAGGATGTAAGCATCTCATAGGCCCGTAGACCTGCAAGAAGGAAACCCCCAAGTTATCTCTCATGAAGGAAGCCCAATGTAGTAAGTGCCTTATAGGATCGTAGACCTACAAGAAGGCAACCCCCAAGTTCTCTCTCATGAAGGAATCCCATATGTAAGGGGACTTCACAGAGTTGGATTTGGAAAGTGGCTTTACAGGCGCACCTACAAAGCAACATGTTAATCTGCAGATAAAACATGTCAAAAAACAAAGCAACCATGTAGGAAAACAAGCAGATAGTCACAAATATAGTCATGGAATTGGAAGGCTTTCAAAGGGGTCTCTCGGGAACCCTTTAAAAGAAGAGGGGTCCACTCAAGGGACGTGCTGTTTGAAAGTGTAGAAGAGACATTTTTTCTCAAATGAATTCATCATCAAGGAATCCTTTCAAAAGATGTTCACTTCATCAAGGAATTCAAAAGGAAGAAGATGCCCCCTCATGGAGGGAAGGTCGAGGCTTCTCCTGCAGGAAAATTATTCTCCTACCTCAAAGGAAAGTTGTCAAGTTCATTCTTTGTGAACCCACAATGAAGGAAACATGTTCCGCTATGGTCCAAGTTGAGAATGTGATTTTTGAAAAAAGGTTTGTAAGGATTTTCAAGAGAAGATTCATTGGAAATGAATGTGTTTTCTAAAAATTGAAGTATCATAGAAACGACGTTGTCACACCTGCAAGGGACAACTCAAGCAAAGAAGAGAGAGATATAAGAAAAGAGCGAAAGAGAGAAAGAAACATAACGAACTAGAGACACATGGGAAGTCTGATATTTTGGGGTGAAAGTTGCTCATGAATATATATATATATATATATATATATATATGTATATATATACATATATATACATATATAAATACATATATAAATACATAAATATATACATACATATAAATACATATATACATATATATAAATACATATATACATATATATAAATACATACACACACACATATATAGTATAATAATAGTATATAAATAAACTGCCAGATCAACCCCCTGTACTATACCAGACCATGTGAAGAATACACGAGAAAACAAAGTAAAAAATAAAAAATTGGGTCAACATGGAAGGGAAGCCTAAATGCCCCCTACACTTTGCATCATCCCCAATTTTCCAAAAATTAAAGCACATAATAGAGGAAGAATGATGATACAAATAGAAGAAGGTTTATGACAAAAAATCACTCCTGTATCCAAGCACCAACAAGGGTGACAAGGGTCATCTAGAAACACATAACACAAGCATGGGGAAACACATCACAACACACACACACACATCTAATCTAAATATAAAGAAGAGGTCTCCCCTTAACACTCATTGACCAAGAGGTCATCCACTTCCCAATCTAGATCATTATAAGGAGAAGGAAGACAAGGATGCAGTGGTGGAATATTAAGGGGAGGAGCTTTCAACCCTCCTACAACAAGGGCTAAGGAAGAAGCCCCTGTAAGGTCTTCTCTGCTTAGCTCTTGTGGAGCTATTGTCCATGATTTTGTGAAGATCACCGACAAGGCCGTAACTTCATCCAAAGAGTTGAACATGCAATTTATAGGAGTGCCATGTCATATGTCAATGAATAGGGAGGATGACACCTAGGATTCACCGCTTGGCTCATCGAGCGACACGAGAGTGGTGACAAAGTCAAGAGAAGTCGAAACTTGTTCCATTATTAGAACAAAAAAGCTAGCATAGGACCACCCTTTAGAGAGGATGGTCTCCTCTTATGCCTTCCATTGCTAGAAGGGACAACCTACACTTTCTACTTCATCGGGAGATGTGAAATACCCACAGATGAGGCAAGAGGCACAACAAAGGAGGAGAAAACCGCAATGAACACCACCAAGGTATTCGACATGTCCAAAGGTTTAGGGAATGGAGGGATGTCCAAAAGGGACATCAATAGGGGTGGCTCAACTGAAGGAACAATAAATGCCTACATCTTTTTAGGGTTAGGCACATTCACACTCATAGTAGGAGCCAGAAGTGAGACTCAACTTGATTGAACATAAGTAGAGGGGAGGAAAGAGGAGGACACAGTTGGAGGCCTTGATACGGGGTGGTCGATTCCTCTTCCCTTTTTTGTAAAGCAGCCTACTTAGCTGCCAGAGCCTTTTGTGGATGCTTGAGCTCATGTGCAAGGTAGTTTCTAAAACTCTATGAGCTAGAGGCTAGGAGTTGCAAAGGGATGAAAGGCTTCTGCTCAACCATAGGGGTTTCCATCACAACCATTTCTGGTATAGGGAAACACTCCTGAACAGGAGCAAGAGGAAGAGTTTGAGAGACAACAAGGGGAGTCGGCTCTAGCGCCTTGATGATGGGCCTCTTCCCATTCACTGCTTTAGTATTGATGAACATAAAAATGGATACTCTTAGAGATATAACTCTTTTTCCACTCAATCATTCACTAATGTCCTAGGAGTCCCAATTGGATTGACTAACAACCTCACAAGGTGAGTCAATTCACAATTAGGAAGGACCTAGGAGGGGGTTCTTTAAGTTCTAATGGGTTCACCACCAAGCAAATGCTTGGAAAAGGAAATGTTGGAAAAAATAATGTAATATACAAAATGACCTATAACTAGAAATGTAAGCTAAATGAGAGATGCAAATAATGAAATTATGCAACAGGGAGATATGATATGTGTACCTAGAAAGTCTAGAGATGCCATGAGGATTTTGGAAATGTAAAGATGTTTCCAAAAAGTGTTGTGGAGGACTAAGATGCCTAGAATGGCGTATTAGTCCTGCTGCTATTTTTCGAGGCAAATACAGAGTCTCAGATGTCAGAACCAAATCTGAAGGAATCTCTGAAAGATATGCTTGGGAGAATTAAGATGCCCAAGATGGCATATTAGTCCCATTCTAAATTTCTACGAACTTTGAACAGGATCCTAAGCTCCAAGGTATGCACTTGCTTCCTTTCCGATCTCAGGTTTTAAAACTTCTGAATTCAGCCTGTAGGTGAGTTTCTGCAAAGATGACAACTTTGTAATACAACTTTTCACTCTAAGTGATCTTCAAGTCTTCAACCTAGATCTGCAATCACAAATATGCAAGATGGAAAAAACTTGTTTGTTAGTGAACGGGGTTTTTTCCTTAGTAAAACCCCTTGTTGGTAATTAAACCTTGAAATGAAATAGCAATAATGAAGGAAATGGTGAATGAGAAACATGTAATGCTACAATTCAGAAAACCCTTATAAATTTTTTAAACTTGTGTGCAATGGTTGCAATGGATATGGATCTTGAATGCTTGAAAGATAGGACTTGAATTACTTTCTTGAATTAAAATCCTACATCACAAATGTTAGCACAACAACACACATTGTGTGTGTGAAATGTGGGAGAGTTAGTAAATCAACACAAACATTAATGAGATGTATTATATTAAATATTTGAATAAAAGAAACTACTCTAAATTGTAGTTAAATAAATCTTTAAAAGCATTCCATTGTTCTCTATTCTCAAGGAAATTTATTAAACCATATTGGATCTCAGATAATTTTATATGTGCACTATGGTTGTTAAAATGACAACTTGAGAAACAAGATACTATTCTAAATGCAAGAAATCCAAGTTCCTACATGAAACTATGTGATGAAAGCCATGATACTATGATAATGGCGATATTGATAAATGGATAATGATACTAGATTATATGATGCTAATGCTATGATAAGAAGCTAAAATGATTTTGTATATGCTCAAATAACCATTGATATGGTAATCTAAAATGCAACTATAAAGAAAAACATGATTTAAAATGCAACTATAAAGAAAAACATGATTCTAAGTTATTATGATGCTAAAATGAAAGCTTGTTAAAATGATAAACAATGCTATAAGACTCTAAATGCTCCAATGCTCCAAAGCTATTCCTGCATAATAAGTTTACTCAAATGTGGGATGTCAAATGCTATAGAAAAGGGTTGTATTTATAGGATCTTCCAAGCATCTTGTGATGTGGTAGCGATCGACGGTCCAGATTCAAACATGAGGGATGAATGGTGGAGATGGAGAGAATCAAGAAGGATGTTCCCTTGACCAAAGACAACATGCCAAATAGATGAGAAGAATAAAGTGTGTGAGAAATAAGCCATGTGTTAAAAGTTTGTTGAAGATAATTCTAATTTAAAAATTAGAATTATTTAATTTCATGTGACCTTGGTGAGGTGGCATGAAAAGTTGTAGACATGTGCTTGAATTCCAAATTTGGGATTAGTGAAAATTAATTAAATAAAACAAACTATATAAATTTGTTTATTTAATTAAATTAGAGGAATGTGATTTTAGATTTGGAGAATTAAAAAATATGAACTATATAAATAAATTGATAATTTATTTATAAGTAGATGAAATATTAATTAAATAACTAGTATTTAATTAATTAAATGTCTTGATCGATTTTAGGTGGATTCATTTTTCCCCTCTTTGAAGTAATGTGTTTACACGTTGGTTCAAAGAAAAATTTGCTGTTGATGTTGAATTTTTTTTTTTGATGCCCTAGAGGTTGATTTTTAGGTGATGATGGATATATGCCCCCCTCAGGAGATAAATTGGTGAGTTTTTAAATTTTTAGGATTTTTTGGAATTTTTGAAAAATTTGATGATTCAATCTCAAAATTTTATGCTTCAAAAATGATTTATCTCCCAAAAAACGATGTTAAAGCCACCTGGTTACAATTTGATGAATTAAAGCCCCTTTGGAAATAAAATAAAACAACCCCATAAAAATGCCACTTAATTAACCTTTAAAAGGTTAAAAAGGTTGGTTTAAAAGTTCATTTGTGCATTGGTGATTTGAAAACTTGAGAGGGAGAGTGATTTGTGCAAATTTGGAGCAGAATGGTGATCCCCTACCACACTCATCAGTTTGAGTGTGTGCGACGACACAACTGCCCGACAACGTACGAACCTCTGATATGTACCCCTAAAAAGTGCCTCGTAGTTTGTGCAATTAATTTTTCCCACTTTTTCCACATTTTAAAATTTGGTTCATTTAGTTTAGCGCATAGACAGACTACAATAGCACATAGAATGATTGTTCTAGCACATCCATCAACGTAGCACATAGGATTAAAATTTTAGCGCATTGGATAAATGAATTAGTGCATAGGTGATTTTAGCACATAGAGCACCGACAATAGCACATTCATTGTGTGTTTTAGCACATTTGTGAACTTAGATCATAGAGGAATTTATTTAGCACATATATTAGATATTGTAGCACATAGGATGAATTGGCACATCGGGACCCTGTTTAGGTGCATATGTGAAATGAAATGGCACATATGATAGTTCAGTGCATAAAACCTTTGTTCTAGTGCATTGATGGATTTTTCTAGTGCATAGGGTTTTCCAATGCATAGAAATACTATTCTAGCACATTGGTGAAATCTTAGACCAGATTGATGATTTGCTTGATTAGACTCCTTGATTTTGATGATGTTTGATAGCGTCAACCTTTGTGTTAATGATGATTGATGATGTTGATAGGTTAGATGTCCATTGATCTCATGATATGTGAGATTTAGTGATAGGATGATGATAATTGGCCTCATGATAGGTGATGATCAATTATAGGTTGATTAATTAAATGACCTCATGATAGGCAAGGTGCATTGATTGATTGATAAACCTCATGATAGGTGAGGTTAAATTGATTTGATGAACCTCATGATAGGCAAGGTTGACTTGATTGATGAACCTCATGATAGGTGAGGTTAAAATTGATTGATGAACCTCATAATAGGCTAGGTTAAAATTGATTGATGAACCTCATGATGGGTGAGGTTAAAATTGATTGATGAACCTCATGATAGGCGAGGTTGAATTGATTGTTTGATACTCACGAGATTTGATCAAAGTCTCACCAAAGCTGATTAGATTGATAGGATGATTGATTTTGATTGATTGATTGACTGATTGATGTCGATTGATTGATTGATTGATTTGCGATTTTGTGATGATAGGAGTCATTGATGAGTCTACAGATTAGAGAGTGCTTTCTAAGAACATGGGAGTTGATTCACCACCTTACACAGCCCGAGACAACCGTTATCGCACAATGTGGTTTGTCGTCTCTTATCGATATGCCCCAGATTAGGATCAATAGGGGTTTGTTGACAATCTTAGCGGAGAGGTGGCACAATGTGCATAACACCTTCCATTTTCCCACTGGTGAGATCACAGTGACCCCTGAGGATGTATATCAGATTCTACGGATTCCTGTGGTGGGAGAGCTTGTAATACATGATTCTTAGGAGTAGGGTGGGATTGATGCACTGCACAGGGTTTTTGAGAATGATACCATATGCAGCTATGAGATTCCCTAGAGGGACATGGTAGATGCGTATGACACATTGCCTTATGTGTTAGCTGTATTTATTGGAGGGTTCCTGATCGTAGGTCAAAGGGACTGTAAGTTGGATGAAGGCAGATCTTGGAGAGCATGATTGCTCATGGCACTCGATATGCATGGGGTTGTTGTATGCTTTCCCATTTGTATCATGATTTGCATCAGGCTGTTTATCTGCAAGGAGCAAGTTTATCAACTAGGGTCACATTGCTTCAGGTTTGGGCCTGGGAGCATATAGTAGTTACTTGGCCAATTAGAGAGAGGTAACGGCTAGCCATGAGGCCATATGTTCACATTTATTCCAGTCGACATGCTCAGCCTAGGTTGGGAAAGCTAGAGTATTAGAGGAGGAAATTGGATGATTTAGAGTCAGTGGTATGGCTACCTTATCTAGATTGCAAGTAGTGGCCAAAGGACAACACAGAGATACCATTTTTGTGCTAGTCGATATACCTGATTGGATGAACCTAGTTTATTATTAAGAGATTCATGCTGCTGAGAGTACTGAGACAGTATGGCAGGGTTCAGGGGATGCCCTAGGGTGTGGCCCATTATGCACGACAACGACAAGATGCTATAGAGTGGGGACCAGTTTTATCTTATGATGCAGTAGTGCAAAACTTCCAGGGATTATAGGCTTTCATTTGGGAGGTGCATCCAGAGATCACTGATGTGTCGATATCACAAGAGTATGCCCAGTATATGTTTATGCATCCATTCCCATGGATCACCATTATGGATGAGCCAACACCATTGTTAGAGGAGGAGGGGGTAGTAGGTCATGGGTGGAGGTGGTAGAGAGAGGAGGAGGATGAGAAGAG
>VDFB02312337.1:0-19616 GCA_007258455.2 Sequoia sempervirens
GGTCAGGTATCATGATGCAATTCCTCTAGAGCGGTGAGAGAGTTTTGTACAATCTAGGTTAGGTAGGTCGCAATCTCAGACCATTAGTATGGGTGTTACACAACCACTTCCTGGAGATTAGTGAGATCCTAGTACAGGTCCGTTAGGTGGAGGAGGTGTTGGTCATGTGATGCCAACACCGTCTGGGGGGAGCACGATATAGCTCCAATTTCTAATTTTCTAATGTACCTTTGGACATGTATGCAATCTTTATTTAGTTGAGACATTGATGATGTACCTCTTGTTTTTAGACTTTATGATTCACTGCCATTTTTGATATTGATGTATCTCTTTATGTCTTTGGATATCCTTGTACACTTTGACATTATGATTTTGATGTTATATAATATGCGGTGATGATTATGATCTATGTGTCCATATGATTTTTATATGATGATCATGATGATTATGATGGGTGCATTTGATTTCTATTATATATGCTATGTGATGTTCTACATGATGATGAGATGATATGATATGCTATGAATGCAAATGATGACGCAACTGATGTGTTATGATTCTATAATGCTTTAGGAATGGTTCCTATGATGCATGTGATTAATTTGATTATACAAATGATGTATGTTGTTTTTTATGTTTTTGTACTTTTCTCATGCAAATAGATAATGCAATGGATGAATGATAGATGAAATGATTATATGATGGTGCTAAGTTCTATGTATTTATGATGTTTATATGATGATGTGATGATGATTATGTAATGATGCATGATTAATGATTCTATATGCTTAATGGATGATGTGTTATGTTATGTGGGATGGATTTTATTATGTAAATGATGTATGATGTTTATGTTGATCCAACTAGTCCTTTGTCATTCTTGGATTTGAGTAATAAAAAATTCATCTTCACTAATAGTTTTAGATGTTCATAACAATGCCATTATGTCTTCATTGACCAATCATGTTTCTCAACAACTTTTTCTTCTTGGAAATATTACTCTGCTGAACATGTCTTTCAATCATCTTATGTGAATCCAAGATCCATTTTATTAAAGGAATACATGATTTCAGTGATGCATCAAGTGCAATTATGCCCCTATTAAAATAGAGCTATTTTTTTGCTTGTAAATCTTACTCTGTTGGATATGTCTTTCAATCTTCTTATGCCATGTCATGTTTTATGAAATGATCTGGATTATGCAAGTGAGATGCAATGCACTTATTTTTGTGTTTTCTGATGCAAATCTTATAATGTGATGTATGGATGAATGAATGATGTGATAATGTTTTCTAATGGATGCAAATGATGATGCAATTGATGTGTTTTCTATATGAGAATGATTTGTTTTTGGAAATGTCAAGTGTACTCAATCCATTAATAAGAGAGATAACCTCATTGTGGAATTGTTGCAGCTTTGGAAATCCCATAGATACAGATTCAAACTAACATGGATGTAATCTACTTAACCATGCAGATTTAATATGCAAATGTCATTCATAATGATCAATTTTAATAAATATTTTATCATCATTGAGCCTTTAAAATGTTGAAAGGTGGAGGTTCAAGGAAGTCGATGGCATATTTGAACCCACTGATGACTTGGGCACTACTTCCTGATGTTTGATATTGCAAGTTACTTGCAACATCTAAGGTGCTCGTCTTTGAGATGACTGAGCATTTCTTGCATGACTGAAACAAAGTTAACTTGTTTCCTATGTAGAATTTAAGATAACAAGTAGTGATACTTTGTAGAATACTTATGTAAATTTTCATAAACAATAATGAAAGTCAACGATGAACCAATAGACAAAAAAGAAAAAGAATCATGCCTCCTTTCAACTCCTCTATGCTTCAAGTACATCATCAGAGTACTCCAAATATAACAAATCAAAAGTTCAAAAATTTGAACAATCATACCCACAGGTGATAAACCATGATTTAGAAGGGTATCATCCATTTGAAGTTTGTTTTTGGTTTTATGACAGTGTTTGATTGGATATTGTATTATGATGGTGGTTGATGTTCATTAATTTAGATTGCCACTATGATCCATGTTTGGTATATTTGATCTCACTATCTGTTTGTTTGTTAAATAGCTCAAGTTTGTGCCATTAATAGTTCATGTGTTCCAGTCTAGGGTGAGACAAGTGTGATATAAGATATTTTATGAGAGCTTTCGATGATAAAATGGATGGATAAGCCAAAATGAAAAGTGAAAGCGAATGATGTATGCTCAAATGAATTGGAAGCATATATCTCAAATATTTTAATTGCTGGTTTTCACTACTTGTTTATTGCACTTTTAGATTTTATGATTTTTTGTATTTTTGTATTTTTTTGATTTTTTTATATATTTTAGTCTTTTCTATTTTTTTTGTATTTTTCATTTTTCAATTTTTTTGTTGTTACCAAGACACCTGTTTGCTAGGTTTTCATCAAGCCAACCATTTTTTTCTAGACATTTTCTAATGTTTTTTTGTATTTTTTTGATTTTTGAAGGACATTTAAGATGGAATGAGATGACTAATTTTTTCCCTAATCTCGTCAAGAAGAAAGGAAGAAGATGAGACATGGATTTTGATAAGCAGGAGATATGGAATGAAAGAAGGATAGGATAATGATAATGACCGAGCAAATCAATATATGATATGATTTAGAAAGAATGATGGAATATGATAAAGTGAAGGATATGATATAGAAGATATGGATAAAGCGAAGGATATGATATACGATGTTCAGGAAGATCCTTAACCTTGTCAAGATCAAAGGTGGAAATGTGGAAGATAATATATGAATGATAGGAAGATGGAAGAAGAACGTAAGCATCAAGTTTCACAACCAAATATCCCTCTAATAAACCATGGCCATGGGAATTAGACCTTTAAATGCTGGAAGATTTAGGGTATGGTGGGATAATGGATAGGAGGTTGAAAGGTTTGTTGATGGATAGATGGAAAGGATGGAAAGATCAACATTGGTACACACCTTGAAGGGTGGTGGAGTGATGAAGGAAAAATGGATTTGGAAGGTGAGAGGTTTTTAAATGGAAGATTGGAGGAAGCTTTTGGAACAACAATTTTGGATGTTGATTTAGATTTTATTGCTTCTATGAGACTTTTAGAAATCTACATGATTTTTTACTTTTATTTTTGCTTTGTAGGCCTTTATGGCCTTTGATATTTTTCTCTTTGATTTATAGACCTTTGTGGTCTTGGGAATTTTTCCTTTTGATTTGATGGGCCTTTGTGGCCTTTTAAAATTTCTTTTTTGATTTATGGACTTTTGTGGTCTTGGAAATTTTTCTTTTTGCTTTGATGGGCCTTTGTGGCCTTTTTTATTTTTCTTTTGATTTTGGATAAATTATTTATTTATTTTTGTATGCCTCTTCGAGGAGACATGTTGATCCTTTGATACATGTGGATTTTGATATGGAAGCTTTTGACATTTGGCACCCAAATTGCTTCCAAGAGCAATAGGAGAGATGGACGAAGATGAATGATATGGAGGTATGATGGATGAGTTGTTGGAGGTAGAATTTTGAAAGGGCATGAAGGATGTGTGCCTTTGTTGTTCTTGAGGAATAGGATATGGGCCTAGGATAGATGGAAGGTTTGATGAACTAGGATGAGGACCTAGGATAGATAGAATGTTTGGTGGATTCAGATGAGGACCTAAGATAGATGGTAGGTTTTATGTACTAGGAAACTTAGGTGTATAACCAAGGCCATGGTAATATGGGTTTTCTTGAGCAAAAAGGGGTTCTAGGATACCTTGTTCATGAAGGCCTCATCCTTTTCCTTTGCAGTTTATACTTTGACACATTCATTTACCAATGGGATCTGCATTATTTGTGAAACAAGATGCAAGTCCATTTTGGGGAGGATATGATATGGATGAAAGGATAGGTGTTGGAAATAAACCAGAGTGGATAAAGGTGGAGGATCCCAATTTGTAGGTGTGGTCATAGATGGCTAGTATAGGTGTGATAGGATCTTGACATGGGGGTGATGGAGTGTTTTTATCTTGAATTGGAAAAGGATCACAAGGTGTAGAAGATGGAGAAACTTGCGCTTTATTAGGCGTGGAATCATCATGAAGTGGTATGAAAGGCATATCTTGATCTTGAGAAGGATGAACATCTTCATGGAATGAAAGGATATCCTTAGATGCAAGCCTATCTTTATCTTGATGAGGAAGGGAATCATGAGATTTTGTAGTAAGCATATCTTGATCTTGATCATGAGAAGGTAGGTCATCATTAGATAGGCTGGAATAATTATCATGCTCCTGGGATGTAATGGAATCATTAGATGGTATGGATTCATTAGATGTCTTGGAAGGAGGACTGGGAAGAATAATTTTCTCTTCAGATGGAAAGGAATCATTGTGGATGAAAAGTGAAAGGAGGGGATCATCATAAAATTCTTGAGAGATGGGGTCTTGGTCAGAGTTTGGAAGAACTTGTTTAATTTTGGTATCATCAGATGTAGAGGGAAGAATATTTTGATCTTGATGTGTGGAGGAGTCTATGATAGCATGGTTTGGGCCAAGAGATTGACATGAATCATTGGATGTAGAAGATATGATAGAAGAAGGTGGTTGGATGGAATCATTAACTTGGGTGAAATAATCCTGAGATTTATTTTTGCTTGTGGGAAATGAAGATAGATGCATGACATGGTAAGATTGTTCAATATCCTTTGTGTTTGAAGACTTTGATTTGGATTTCTCATTGAGCTTCATGTGAGAATATGAGACAAGCCTAATATTAAAGGTGATATCAAGATGAATGTGCCAAATGTAAAATATTACCAACTAACTATCTGTATAAAGTAGAATCAACAATAGCTATTATACAAGTGGTAGTCAAAGTGGCACTAGACTATAATGGTGATGGGTAGGCCAAAATAAATCATATGAAATCATTGAAGCAATTAAATGGAACATTTATTGTATTATATGGAAATCCACTTTGTAGACTAAAGAACCTAAATACTGAGGAAATATAAAATTCCAAGGTCTATCACATCAAAGTTTTCCATTACACTTTATTGAACATGTTGATGCATGGATGAGATACTACTGAAAATAAATTCATCAACATATAAGACTAGGATCAAAATATCATCTCCATATCTTTGGATGTATAAAGTGTGATCTAAGACACATAAAATTAAAAATATAAAAAAGAAACCATAAATATTCTCATACCAAGGTCAAGGGGCTTTTTTGAGACAATACAAAGAATGTCTTAACCTATAGATAAGTGAAGAGTCATGTATGAAGCTTGGAAGCTATTCCATATTGATCTCGTCATGAAGATCAATATTTTAAAAAGAATTATTCACATTCATCTAATATATTAGCTACCTTTGAGATCTAGCAATAGAAAGAATAAGGAAAAATACGTCCATCTTGGCTATAGGGGAAAATATTTGTGAGGAGTGTATATGATCAACCTTTGAAAAACCCTTAGTGATTAGAAATGTCTTATATCTATCAATAGAACCATCACCTACATACTTGTTGCAGTATAACAAATTGCACCAAAATATCTTTCTCCCCTTAGGAAGAGGAACCAAATCCCATGTATTATTCTTCATGAAAGAAGAATATCCCTCTATCATAGCACAATACCACTTTAGAATATTGGAACCCTTTAAAAAACTCTATATAAATAGAGATGTAGCATGAATCAAAATCATAGTTCCAAAATTCTATGAGTGAGTACAATAAGAATTTATTGGATTGTCAACTAAATACCTAGCCTCATGAATAGTATTATGGACCAACTTTGGTGAAACACAAGTGATAGGAGGTGGTGGATTAGGACCATCATATAAAGTATCCTCTAGTGCAAAGGTATCCTCATGAGGTGAGTGTAGAATAGGTGGTGAGGTAGAAGAAGTTGATGGAGGATCCATCTAGTGATATTTTTAGTGGTGAGTATTTTCTAATGGCTAATAGTTGGAATTAAAATTTAGCTAATAGTACAAGTTGTAAGGTGACCTAAATCATCACATTTTTATAAAATTTTATTTTAGTCCTAGCTATATTTCTAGAACATTTATTTTATGAAACTATTAAACTGGAAAAAAAAAAAACCATAATATTCAATACCTAATTAGATCATATTTGCCTAATTTTATAAGTTATAGTAGAAGAGGAAATTAATTCACAAATAATATTATATAAGTATTGGTTACTTTACGACCATATAACCATTTTTTAAATCACAATAATTGATATTTTATAATCTAATGGATGGGGTTGTATTCCATGTATTAAACTGTACCCATAGAGATCCAATGGTATTCAAGCATAAAATTGTTTTTGGGTTGTTGAAGATTTATTATCAATAATTGGGGTTAAATTTTATGGGATAATATGTACCCATAGAACTCCAATGCCCATGGGGCATAAAACTAGATTTGAACCCAATGGGTAGTAGAGCTTTGCAGGTATATTTTGGTCCATGAAATAGAATTTAAGCCATTAGATTATAAAAAATTAATAGTGGTGAAAATGATTTAGGGACGATTAAAAATATTCAATGTTTGATTTAAAATTTTATGGAATTAAGGATTATAGACACAAGCACACCTTAAACTATTCAATCATTAACCCCCTTAGGCACTTACTTTTAAAGGAAGGATTATCCATGATAGTTATTGTATTTTCCTAGTTTTTTGTCAAGATTTTCGAATATTTTCAATAAATTTATAGTGATTTAAAAAATCACCAACAAAATATATATATATATATATATATATTTGCAAATGGAAGTTAATATTTCTTTCCAAAAAATGAAATATTCACCAAGATTTTATATATCTTTTCAAGGTGGGTTGAACTTAAATTTATCACTGGATCCATCTATCTGAAAGGCTCATCAAACCAGACATCTCTACAAAAGTAGACATCTATAGTGATAGGATCAAAATAATCTATAATATTTCACATCCCTAAAATATTTAAAAATATATATGGTTGAATCTTATTCTCCATTACCTTATTCCAACCATCTAGTATAAATACTGAAGCCTCACTAGACCCATACCCTAAAGAATGAACCATTAGGTTTGATATTGGATCGATCCTCCTCTAGAGTAGTATTATGAACTACCTTGTGAGGAGTGTGGCTCTAAATATTGTTGATATAATTGATAGCTTCAACCAAAAAGGATGGGGCCATGGGACAATTTTGAAATATACAATTTTTCATCTCTCATAGCAATATGTAACGACACCATTATATTGAGTAGTATATGGAACAAAATAATATTGATGTGTATCATACTTTATGCAATAGTATTAAAAGTCCTAGTTCACATATTTTACTTATTATCTATATGTATTTTTTTAGTAGAAGAACCTAACTACTTCTTCACAAACAATTTGAAAGTCTTCAAAGTGGTGAACAAAATACTCATGTACTTGATTAAATACACCCATGTACGATAATAATATTATCAATGAAGGTGAAAACATACTTGAATCCTCAAAAAGGATTTTGAAAAAATATTATGTCACTATGAACCAACTAATTTAAGGTAGTAGCACAATTTTCTTACCCTTTAAAAAGGATTCTTGATGATATTTTCCAAGTGCATCACCTTAACAAATGCCCTCTATGTGTGAAACCTTTAGAAGTGCAAGTACCATATCCTATGTACTCAACTATTAAAGATGCTTGTAATTGATGTTCTCAAACCTCTCATGCCAAATTATACTCAAAGATTCAACATGTGGGAAATGTATGATGCACCGCAAGATGACTCACAAACTTGAAACTTATATCATATAGACCCATGATTAGCTCTATGAGAAGAAAAAAACCTCTCTTAATGTTTTTGTTCTTGAATAAATACACAATATGATGAAAAATAGACTATGTTCTCATACCCAATATTAAACCTATTTTATATGGATAGAAAACTACCCAAAATATCGAAAACATAGAGAACATCCTTAATGTAACTCTTTGTCAACTATATTATACCTAACCGAAAAACTAGAATCTATGAAGGGTTAGCATTAAAATTTGAGACATGATGTTGTTTGAAAGGGATTCAATAATATCATGTGAATAATTCATGTGATGTGAGGCTGCTAAGATAACTACCCAATTGTATATGAATCAATACAAACCCCTACCTATAAGTTTTTATCAATTACTTGGTCTAGGAATATCAATGTTGAGTTTCTTCATGGCCTCTTACAATTTTGTAATCCTTTGATGAAAAACTTGATGTCATGATTTTATAATCCACATAAATTATATGGTACTTTTATTTTCTCCTTTTTGGAGGTATTCTTACCTAACTTAGAAAAGGATGTGGCATATGTGTTATTTTTGTTCCTTTTCTTATATGATTTCTTAATTCCTAAAGCTAATTTCACCTTAATTTTTTTTTTAAGTGTAGTGTAGAAAAATGTATCTGTTTACATTTTCACACTTGTTTGGGCCCTCCCTACTAAAATTGGGCTTCTTTATACCTTATTTGATCCTATTTTGCATCCACAAGCCTTAATAATGCATCTTCTAAGGATAATCTTGACACATATCTAATACACAATCATAATTTAATGATTTTGGTTTGTATGGCCCAGATTTAGTGATCTGGGACTCATACGCCACCTTGGGCATATGGGTCACACCTAAGTTTTGGGGCCTAAACCTGAATTTGGCATTAAACTTAACCTTTCTTGAAATTTGTGTCCCAAGCTTAGCCTACTGGGACTCATATGCCCCAACTAGTGTATGAGTCCCGCTTAGCTTGGACCTATTTTAAATTTAAATTCTTGGTAGGATTTTATCCTCCTAGATCTGATGTTGTCTTGTAGTGTTGTAATTTCAGAAAATTTGGCATAAACAAGTATAAATACAAGGTTATTTCACATATTTTCCCCTAACAAATTGATGAGGGAATTCCTAAGGAAAATTTATGATTACAAGAGCATTCAAGAGTAGTCAAGAGTTGGTTATCAAGCACTTTGGAGCTACTTTCAAGATTCAAGCATCATGTCAAAGTCAACATGCATCATGTTTTCTTTTGAGCTAACATTTGTAATGTAGGTTCTTATGATTCAAGCAAGCATTCAAGTCAAGATCTACAACATACATTCAAGATTCATGATCTACATTCATGCTAGTCATTGCATTCAATATTTCAACCTTTGTTACAAAGGTTTCATGAGTTGCAACATTGCATATTTGTTCATTCATCATTCCTTCATTCTATTTGATTTCATTTCAAGGTTTGATTACCAAAACGGGGTTTGACCAAGGCAAATTCCTATCCATTAAGAAAACAACATTTTCCCTCTCTTTGATGTGTGATTTAAAGATTTAGTTTGAAGACCCATTGAAGTGAAATATTGGAGAGAGTTTTCAAAGTTACAATGTTGTCAAAGTTGTCATCTACATTGCAAGATCATAGAAAGTCACCTAAAAAGCAGAATTTTATATTTCAGACCCAGAGATTAGAAGGGAGAGAAGTTACAGGAGATTACTAGAAGATATCAAAGTTTCAGATCAACCCTAATACTGGAACTAAATCACCACTTGTGGCATATGAGTCCTAGTATACCTGATTTCAATCATTTTCTATAGATCCCAATTTAGGAGTTCCAGATTCTGGTTTTGGCCCAAAACCCTAAACTGGGACTAAATCACCCCTATTGGCATATGAGTCCCAGTGTGCTTTAAAAGTTAGATTTTTGGGAGTTTAGACCTTGTTTCAAGCTTATTCAATTTTCTAGGCGCCCCTCTATTCATTCTTAGTTCATTATTTTGATTTTCAGTATCATATCTTAGGTCACATAGTTAGGTTTTGCATATCATTTACATTTCTTGTCTTTCTAAACTCTTTCTTGATTAGTGGTGAACCCCCTTTTTATCTTTAATCACACCCTAGGACATCCTATATCAGATCTCTTCCCTCATTTCCATCCTTATATTGAGATCTCTAGGGTTTCCTTGAATGAACTTTGTGAAATAGGGAAAAAGATACCCCCTCTTTACATGTTGTTCCATCTCCTAAACATTGGAGCAACCCCCTCTTTCCTTGTGTTCATTAAGTCTTAAATTTTCTTTAGATGATTGGATGACTAGTGGATGAATTATTTAAGAGGTGATAGAATCCATGAAGATTAACTTATATTATTCTCATGAGAGCTTGTTAAAAAAGTGTTCAAAATTAGGCATAAAAATGTCATTCTAAAATAATCTATGGTAGAGTAGAAGGTAGAAGCAAAGATCTAAGAAGGGCCTTCTTATATATATATATATACCAAAGCTTAAGGTTGAGAAAATAGAGACTTAAATGTGACCAAGAAATCTTCAATAAAAGGAAAGGAATTAGGAGAAAATTTTGTCAATTCAACACCAAATTGACCTATTTTAAATTCATCAACTACACCAAATAGGTCATTATTTTAAACCCATATTTTCTTAGTTGTGCAATTGATAAGGTGATGTAAATTATTAGATATATGGAGGTCATTTCCCTTCCAAATTGTTCTAATAAAAAATGTTCACACTCCTTTAAAAATTGTATTTGAAGTTAATCTAGTGGTTGCCACAATATTTTTTATGAAAGAAATTGTTGCACTTGGACTTTCCATGTGCAAAATTATGTACAATTAGAAACTTGATCTTTTTAGATCTATCATTAAGACAAACAAAGATTCACCTAAATATTTCCATACAAACTTCCCATAATGAGATTAAAACTAAAATTTAGCACCCCAAAAATGGTGTAAGTAAAGATTTACAAATTATTTGAAGGTTGGATGCCAAAATTATCTTTTTATAACTATTTGATATTTTAAAATTTTGATAAAATATGGATATTCAAATATAAAATTTATTTACAAATTTAAAATCCTTAATAGTTTTACAAATTGAAAAAAGGTACCAATTTTTATAATTAGGATGAAAGTTACGTCCTATTAAAAATTATACAACCAATACTTGATTTTAGAGGTCAAAATTATAGTTTTGATAAATTAATTTTACCACTATATTGGTGGTGGAACCAAATTTCTACTGACTATAAATTTGTGAAAATAATGCCTCGTTTGCAAGTTATGATAAAATTAGAAAAAAGGCCCTTCTTTACAAGCATATGATCACTAGTGGTTTGCTAACAAAAAGGGTAGTGACTAACTAAGACAGCTAGTGGTTAATGAGAAATTATATTTTTGTCTTAGAATAAAAAAGGTAATATATTGACATGGTCTAAGGTCACTTTCTAATTGTTGGAAAGGGTGTGAAAAGGAGGGAAATTGTTATAGCCATCATAGATCAAGAAAATACAACACTCTCTATCCCCAATATTGGCCTTATCTAGTGGAGGCTAAAATAGGTAGTACTCTAGAATCTAAGAATTCACAACTACTCCCCTTGTATTATTTGTTCTACTATGAATATGAACATTCAGGATGGTGAGAAATGTCTCACAGAGCCAACAACAATGATGCTAGGTCTATCCTAAATAAAACTAGAGATGATGCAACAAGTGATATCTATTGGCCATCCTCAAGAAGGAAATTCTATTGAGGTGCTAAGCCATGAGGATTTAATGGATATTTTCCATCACAAAAATAGGGTAGCTTCAAATGATTCAATCTTTCCCCAAATTGCAGAATCCATAACTGTGTATGTAAGCATTATAGATAAGAAATATACTCTACACAAGAGGCCTTTGATATTTCTAAAGTAAAATAGAGATGAGGAATTGTTATATGCATGCATAAAGGATTACATATCCATTGTGTGGTATGTTCACAATAGTGAAAACCTTGTATCCTATAAAATAAATAAAAATTATGAATAAAACAAATAAATGTTGGCCAACAGCTTTCATAGGCGGTGAGAGTAAAAATTAGGGAATCTTTCTTCTCAAACTATAAATGTCAATTCTAGTCTCTACAACTTCAATGAAGAGGAGATAAAAATTATAGATTTAACATCTTAAGGAAATATGAAACTCCATTGATTTAGTGATTTAGGCTTGCTCCCACCATGAATCCTATACACTTAAAAAAATATTCGTCACACTGGAAACAAATGTTAACACATATGGGTGTTCTGAGCCTTGTCAAATTATATTGTAAAAAAAATATTTAACCTATGATATCAACTAAGTAGATTAAGCCTACACAAATTCTTCACATGACTTGTAAGAACTAGGAATAGGCCGCAAGCATAGCAAAATAGGGTGATTAGGCACCAAACAAGGAAAACAAATAATCCTTATAAATGTCAATGATCTCTCCAAAAGAAAGGTGACCATAATATTGAAGGTAGTTGAGTTAAGACCCTCTCTACTAATTGTTTTTTTTTTAATTTAAAAAGTATATAATATATAGATGCAGATCCATATAGATTATGTATGGTGCTATAGGGTACAAACATAAATAATTTGTAAAAATTAAAAGTTACTATTTTTTTCTAAATAAAATTATATTTTTCAATTCTTGGGCCTTCTAAACTCAATGACAATATGTATTTAGATCAATGGTGATTCATTGATAGAGCTTACCATTGGATTCACAAAACACTAAGAAGAAACCTACAATTCAGCGCTTTAATACAATATTGGTGTAGCAAATTGTTAATAAATAATTTAAGAACATCTAGAAGAGAATGCAAGCAACAAGAATTAGCCAAAAAATATCATAAAATATGTGTAAATGTAGAGTGTTCTCCTTGTATATGTAGGACAAGGGGGGAGTAAGAAGGTGAAAGTAAAACATTGACTAACCTTCCAAGAGATGTGACAAATGTAGGAAACTTGGGACAAGTGTGAAACCATGTGTCATGTGTCTATGAGGTGAGACAACTAAACCATTAAGTGAACTTAAGCTATTGTTAATAAGTCTAGTAGGTCCAATAACTAGATAAATGTCAACTAGATGTATGTAAGCTCTTTTAACATTAATATGAATTATTAGTAGTGGAATTTTGATACTATCTTGAAGAATTATACCCCTTGCCTTTTATACAAGGTTATGAGTTGCTTCTTTTAGCCCTTGGCAAGTTCAATCACTATTGGGGTTTAAATTGGTCCTCAAATTTGGTTCTATAGGCTTAAGAAAATAAGGCATCTCAAGCTCAAGCTTAAAATTCTCATTATCTTTGGTGTTTGGTCTACTAAAGCTTATATTTTAGCAATAGTCTTGCCCACATTGGCATTTCTCATCTAAGATGTCTCACCTCAATATGCTTGACATCTTCAAGCATTTTTTTTGTATTTGCTTGTGTTCCCAATGTGCTTGGAATTTGATGCATGGCCCTTACTCAACCCTTCATTATGAGCATGTTTGTTGGAGAATTGTGTTTCCCACATTGGCATTCCTCATCCAAGATGTCTCACCTCAATATGCTTGACATCTTCAAGCATTTTTTTGTATTTGCTTGTGTTCCCAAAGTGCTTGGAATTTGATGCATGGCCCTTACATAGCCTTTCATTATGAGCATTTTTGTTGGAGAATTGTGTTGTTTGGGGATATGGCCTAGTGCCATTCATACACTACTATCAAATAAAATAATTTCAGAGAGAATTGTGTTGTTTGGGAATATGGCCTAGTGTCATTCATGCACTACTATCAAATGAAATAATTTCATAGATTCAATTCTCTTTGAGTTCTATAATATGTAAGAATGTTGTTATATTTAATTTATAAAGAGGGGATTTCTAAAATGTTTTCTCTTAGTAGAAAAGGTCATATTCTCAACTTTTCTTATTTCCAAATCTGAGCTCAAGCTAAGAATTTGGCTTTTGAGAAGATCTAAGAACAACTTAATCCTTGAAGGAATTGGACTTCATAGCCATTCTTCACCTCCTTCTAGACGAAAGAATTGAACTTTTTCAATAATTCAAGAAAACATTAGATCTTATTGATGACTTTCTCATACTTAAAATGGCATGGACATTGATATCATCATGCCTCTACCTCTTAAATAAAAAGTGTATATGCTGTTTCTAATTCATAATACCTTAAACCTGTAGGCTGTCTTTTATCCTCCCTTCAAAGGGCCATTGATTGAACTCTTCAAATCCTTAAAATGATCTACAATCTCCTTCTAATTGGAAAGCATATGCATAATCTTGTTGTGACGTTACGTCGTAGTCTGTACAATCTATATTTAGATTTAGTAGGCCCTACATGCCGACATACTTTTCTCTGCTGTGGGGGCTGAGAGTAAAATCTCCAAATTGATAACATTTCGTAAATTGATGGGTCACTGATCCTTCACACCATATGTTGACAAACACGCAGAACCAATCTTGGGTTTAACCCCAACGACATAGTAAGCTGTTTTAATCAGTGGTCTAGTTGTGGGGTGGTACACTGCAATTGGAGTAGGTTTTCACAGACCACTTAACAGCCATGCCGACCACATGACATATTCGACGTTGGAGCAGTCCGCCATGCCTATAAAACCAACCCCTGAGAAACATCTCTTCACACCGCCCTGAAAACAATATCGACAAGCATGGCGTCAACCCGCAACATTGTGTGCGCAAACCTGATGTTGATTCACAATGGTTTGAAGCAGCTGCACGGCTACACCCCAGGAGCCTCGGAGACCCTGCAACTCACGCTACGCCCTTTCCGCGAGGGTGACCTCG
Source organism: Sequoia sempervirens (assembly GCA_007258455.2). Lineage (NCBI taxonomy): Eukaryota > Viridiplantae > Streptophyta > Pinopsida > Cupressales > Cupressaceae > Sequoia > Sequoia sempervirens. The sequence continues at coordinate 14,649 of VDFB02312337.1, forward strand.
ATGACTTCTATGGATGGGCCGGAGACGATGCAGTGACCCGCTTCATGACATGGGAAACGTATCCCAACATAGAAAGCGCCAGGCAGTTTTTGATGACAGTTATAATCCCTCACCCGTGGTTCAGGGCCATCTGCATTAATGATAAGGCCGTGGGTCACGTCCTGCTCAAGCAGGGCGCCGGGATTCACAGCTGCCGCGCCGAGCTGGGCTACGCCGTAAGCAGGAACTACTGGGGCGTGGGCATTGCTACTGAAGCTGTCATGCGCGCTGTACAGGCTGGGTTCTCCGACCTCCCTGGACTGAGACGCATAGAAGCCATGATACTGCCTGAGAATCTCCCTTCGCAGAGGGTTCTCGAAAAGGCTGGCTTTACTAGAGAGTGCCTGCTTCGACGTTATATTAAGGTTCGTGACAACATCCGAGACTGTATTCTTTACAGTTTCATTTTACCTGCTGCTTCCACTTCTTAAGTACATGAGATCGTGCCCAGATGGATCTATCAGTAGTGTTGTAGTCTTTGGGTCTTAATTCAAAGACGGTATGGATATATTAATAGTATACTAAAATAAGATGAAGTATACAATCTTCATCGCAGTTGAAGGGTACTACCTTCTGGGTATCTCCGTTCCACCCGACTTGTAAGTATAGATGTTTAACTATAATTAGTATTATTATTAGTAGTACTTGAGGAGAGCACAGTGGAATAGCATGAAAGTTCTATTTGTGTTTTCTCTTTAATAATTATAATGGTTTTAATTATTATATTAAATGGTTTCTGAATTGATTAACAATTTATTATTTTTACATGTGTTAAGTTATTTTAATTATTCAATACTAAATTAAAATCAGTTATAAGATTATTATTAATCTTAAAATAAATTGAAATTTTAAAAATTATTTATAATTATATAAATTCATTAGAATACATTACAAAGTCAAGTAAACTAATTAAATCTATACAACTATTGACAAGTTAACTCAATAGTGTATGCAATTTTAAAAGATCGTCAAATTAGAAGGTCAAGTTTTTAATATAATCCCACAACTCACAAATCACAAATATTATTTTTAAATATTTATAATTTATAATTATAACTACAAAGAAGGACGAGAAACTATGATTAATTCATGAATAATTTTCTGCCATATGTTTGTCCAATAGAATATATCTTAACATGTATTATAATGAACTTGACCATATTCTCCATCTTTACTAACTATTATCTTGATATTAGTGTGATGTCATTAGTAGTGCCCTCAAAATTTCTATGTTTTGAGTTGAAGTTGTATTCTACCAATAACTAATTTTTGTATACAAAGTTTTTATAAAAAGATGGACTTCCTCTCATTCTAACATAGAAAATAAATTATAATGATAGATGGAGTGTGTGAGCGGGAAAGGGAGTGAGCATGGTATTTTGAATTCCTCTAGTGAAGTTGAGGATGATGGCTCTAAATCGGAGGATGAAGATGATATTTATCAGTTGTTGGGGGTATGGTGACATCATCCTATTGTGGTGGATTCGAGGTTGGATTATTTTGGAAAATTCCAAGTCTTGTGTGTTGAGATGAAGAAATGAATAGTACAGAACAAAATAAAAAAACTTAAATCAAATGCATAGGAAAAACACACATAACAAATTTAGAAGACAAAGAGAGTTTTTAACGTGGTTCACCAAATGGCTACATCCACATTGAGCAAGGGATTGCTCTCTATATTATCAAAATAAAATTCTCATACATAATGCATTAACTAGCAACTCAATATCAATAATATTATATATCCAGTTGTTTCCTATAGCTACCTCCATTTAACTCCACTCTAGACTAATAATAGTCAATAAACATGCAAATGGTCGATGCATAAGGAGTAGAAAAAAGGGATAACAAATCCATTACACAGCAAGGAGGAAATGGGCTAACAAAGTCATTACACAACAATAAATGATTGGACTACAATTTATGATATGTTACACCAACAATCTCCCACTTGAAGTCCAATCTAAGCTACAAGAGAGTTACTGAAAGAAATCCTCTATGCTAGGCTTATTATTAGAACTTAACAATGCCAAGAGAAGTCTGAAAAAACTTGAACTTCTCCCTTGGAACAATCTTCATGAAAGCATCTGTTGGGTTCACTTTTGTGTCAATATTCTTTACCTACAACTTACCCTCTTCAAGTGCATGTCGAATGAAATGATATCTCAACTCAATATGTTTGGTGTGATTATGAAAAGCAGAGTTCTTTGCCAAGTGAATAGCACTATTGCTATCACAAAACAAAGGAGAAACATTTTGGTTACACCACAATTCACCCAATAACCATTGTAGCCATATCATCTTCTTTGCTCCATCAATGAGAGCAATGTATTTAGCCTCAGTGGAAGAGAGTGCAACTACTTGTTGCAAATGTGAAATCCAACTAATTGCAGCCCTGGAAAAAGTAAACATGTACCCTATGGGTATGTGCGCAGATCATGGTATGCCAAAAGGGTAATATTTGTGGGTATGTGGTCAATTTAATTTTTTTTTCACCCAAAATTGATGAAACGAAAAGGGGTTTTAGAGGAGATTCTCAGCTTTCCATCAATATAAATTATGCTTTAATTTGAATTTAATAAATAATTATTATTTATTTTCTATTAGAATTACCACTAAAGTCCTCGATCGAGTAGGCTTTCATTGAAAACAACGCAACTTTCACCAGATCATATTTTGAACAAAACATGCCATTCTATGTTTTACATACTATCAGATTAAAAAGAAAAATCAAATTTCATGAATTTTGACCAAGTTAAGGTGGCCGACAGACGAAGTTTTTATATTTTCTAAAAGTTGTAATAAAAATTCATATACTAATTATTTACTTGGAAAAAATTACAGTGCTGAGGTATCACATCCACATGAGTCCTCTACTTTGGTAAAATACAAAAAAATATTATCATTTTATTATGGTTAGGTGGTCGCATTGCACACCTACTTATTTTTTCCTTGAAATTTAAGTATCACTGCATTGAAATTTCAAAATTTCACCAAATAGATTTTATTTTTTTAGACAAACCTAGTAGTTTAGAAACTACATTCAAATTTCTACAAATTCTATTCTTACATATTTTTGAAATAATATAGATAACTTATTCAAATATTTACGCCAAGTTGCCTAACACGTATTTTCTCGGGAATTTTGCCACTTTCTAAGGGCCTGCTGGCATACCATGATCCCCGCCAAGACATGCCCCTATTGTAGACCTCTGTTTGTCCAAGTCTCTGGACATATCAGAGTCAACATACCCCCACAATTGAGTATCCTATCCTCCAAAGCATAAAGCATAATCTGAAGTACCTCTGAGATACCTAAAAATCCACTAAACCCCTACCAATGAGGTTCGAATCTAGATTGCTCAGAAATCTGCTCACAACTCCCACTGCATAGGCAATATCTGGATGATTGCAAACCATGGCATACATAAGACTACCAACTGCAGATGAATAAGGAACATTCTTCATGTGTGCAAGGTCTTCTTTAGTTGTAGGACACAGCAGATGACAGTTGAAAGTGATCAGCCAAGGGAGCACAAACAGATTTTGCATTCTGCATATTGAATATGTCCAAAATTTTGTCAATGTACTTCTGTTGAGATGATCTAATTTGTCTCTTATGTATGTCCCTAATTATTGTCATGCCAAGAATCCTCTTGGTTTCCCATAGATATTTCATGGAAAACCACTAAGCTAAATGATTTTTCAATTCCCTAACAACTCTCATGTTGCTATCAGTGACTAACATATCATCAACATAAAGTAAAAGTATGACAAACTCACCACTTGCAAGCCACTTGAATTAGAGACATGGATCAGATTCATAGCGAATGAAGTTGTGCTCAGCCATGAAGCTATCAAACTTATGATACCATTACCTTGGGGCTTGCTTGAGCCCATATAAGTTGTGCTTCAACTTGCAATATAAATGCTCTTGATCCTGATGTATAAAACCTTCAAGCTGCTTCGTATAAAAATCCTCTTCAATGTCTCCATGGAGAAACATTGTTTTAATGTCAAGTTTCTGAAGCTCAAGATTCCAAACATCTACAATGCCCAAAACAACATGAATTGTTTGCATTTTCACAACTAGTGAAAAAATTCATTAAAATCAATGCCTTTTTGCTGAGCAAAACCCTTCACAACCAATCTAGCCTTGTATCATAGATGACCACCATCTTCTTCTTTCAAATGATATACCCATTTATTTTTCAAAGGTTTGTGATTTGATGGAAGGGGAACCAAATCCCATGTATCATTCACTCTCAAAGACTCCATTTCTCCTTTCATTGTTTCCATCCATTGCACTGAGTTTGCGTCATTACAGGCTTGTTTAAATGTCATCAGCTCTAGCTAATCAAAAAATAAAATTTCATAGTCATCAAGTTTAGATGGACGCCTCCTCTCCTAGGTAGACCTCCTTAATTGAGGACCCTATTCTTGAAAAAATTTATCTTCCAAATTCATTCTTTGCAACTAATTTTGAATAGCATCTATATCAGATTGTAAATTAACTCTAATATTTTTCCTTTGGACATTAAAACTCCCTTGTTCTTACAGATGTCAACCAATATTTTCCCTTTGTATCTCAATTTCCTGTCCTACCTGAGCTGAGTGAGGTTGCTCATGACTTTCAAATAAGTGTGTAGATAAAGTGGATGAAGCCGTAGTAACAATACAGGGTGGCATAGTCATAATGAGGCAGCGAAGACACAAGAGCAGATTGCATTGAAAAGTGGTTGTCCAAGGGAGCACACGTGGATAGAGGATGAGACATATCAACACTTGAATGGTGTGAATGAACTGATGAAAGGTGTGTTGGAGGATATGATGGCAACATTTTACCAACATGGGACTATGTGGTAGAGGGAGGAAGTTGTGTTTCAATGTGTGAAGATAGAGTGTGAGGTAATAATGACTACGCAAGAG
>VDFB02312338.1:0-28092 GCA_007258455.2 Sequoia sempervirens
CCTCTCTCTCTCAAGTCTCTCCCTCCTACGCCCTCTCCCCCTCTCCCCTCTACCCTTAATCCTTGTACACCCCCTACGCTTTATCTCTCTCCCACTCCGCCCCTCCCTCTAAAAAGTCTATCCTCCTACCCATCCTCCCTCTCGAGCTCCTCTACCCTTAACCCTTAAACCCTAGGACCCCCTACCCTTTATCTCTCTCCCACTCACCCCCCTCTCTTTCTAAAGGATTAAATTTGATGGTTGAATTTACCTGTCAACAATTTTTTTAATTATGGTTATCTATTGAAGCATGCCCTTAAAACATTATGATATACCTTAGTGTATGTAAAATTATATATAAATCAAACATATATATAATTATAATTCTATATAAATTTTCACAGTTTATCCAAAATATCTCCTTTTACAATCTTCTTAAAATTTTGATTGTATTTTATAGCAAAAATCTTTAAATACGGTCATATGGCCATCAAATTTAAGTTCTCATTTAAAAACATATGTATATTAATATTAAAATTAGGGTGTTCGACCGAACATTCTTGGAATGTTCGGTCGAACCCATTAAATAAAGTTTTTTTAATTGCATGTTATGGTGGTTCGACCGAACTATGGTTCGGTCGAACCCTAGTTCGACCGAACCTTTCCAAGATGTTCGACCGAACACATATTCGGTCGAACCCCTCTTTTTTCACCTTTGCTTCCTAAGGCACCAGAATTGTTGAAAATTTTGCGTTTCGAAGCTCAATTTCAGAATGAAAATGGAGAAGATCTCAAAAACCCAACTAGTATTGGGTTCCCCTCAAAACGAGCTATCCAACGAATATAATTTTAGTATGTTTTGATTATATTATCTATCTATTTTTTAAGTTTGATTAAATAATGGTTTTTCATGAAAACAAAACTCTCTATTCTGCACAAGTGGAAAAATAGAAGATTATCAAAAAAAATTAAAAAATATGAGTGCACCAGATATTGAGTCCTTGATCCAACGAAAAATAAAAAATTTTGATACATACAGAAAAGTTATGCATCTGGTCGCTATGTCTGAATTGTCATTTGATTGACTTGAAACTTGATTAAAGAAAAAATATTCAATAAAAACTATCTAACCAAGGGAAGCACTAGATATCAGAGTTAGAAATCTAAATTTGAAAGAATTGGAATTTTATCCTTCATGGAAAAAAAGTTATGCGTTATACGGTGTGCGTCACTTTTTAAAAATGCTATTTTTTGAAAAAAACCAATTTTTGTGGGAGATAGAAAAAGAAGTGCAATCTGATTCCAAAAAAATTGAAAAAAATATTTTTAGAATCTACAGAAAAAATATGACAAGACTCTAGTTTACATCATCTTCAAATTCCTTACGGTTCAATCGCTATAGGTTCCCGAATGTGGAGATTGTGTTAAAAAAAAAATATCAGTGTCCAGTTAGGCCAAAAAGTGTAAACCACTATTGTGGGATCACCCGTAACTTGATGACTTCTAAGTGGAGCCTTGTTAAATGGGATTCCGTGTGTAGACCAAAGCAGGAGGGTAGTCTCAGTTTACGCTCTTCTATTTTTAATGGGCAAGTTCTTACGGCGAAGCTTTACTGGCGCTGGTGTACTAATCAACACTAGTTGTGGGCCCGTGTTCTTAACTATAAGTATCTTCATGGTGTTGCTTCTTATGAGGTTCCTTGCTATCCTCTAGAGGGGAGTGGTTCTATGATTTGGTCTACTCTGAAAGTGGGAGCTCAGTTGATTAAGCGGGCACTTTTTTGGTGGGATTCTTGGGATGGACACCCACCTATTCTTTCTGCTTTTCCTCATCTTTAATCCCTCTGTGATTTTTTTACTGCTACTAGTTGGGACATCGTTGAGCATTACAAGATTGCTGAGCATTGTGGCTCTGTTGTCTCTTTTCGCTAGAAGCACCCTTCTGAGTGGCCTCCTGGGGGCTCTGAGGGGGATAGGCGGGAGCTTGCTCAACTTTTGGCTTCCTGGGCTTGTAATTCATTGAGGGGACTTGATATTTTAGCTTGGGATGGCTCTGATAAGTCTGGGAAGTACTCTATGTCTTCTGGCTATAACCATTTGGGTCAGTAGTTGTTTGGGGCTATTGAGGTCCCTTAGTGGAAGTATGTTTGGTATAAGTTGTCCTGGCCCAAGTGCAATTTCTTCATGTGGTTGGTGGCTCAAAACCGGTGTCTTACTTGGGATAATTTATGCAAGCGGGGTTTCCAGGGTCCCTCTTGTTGTGTGTTGTGTCGTGAGGTTGAGGAGTGTGCTTCTCATCTCTTCTTCCAATGTTCCTATGCTCGGGAGATTTGGCATCGTTGGTGGCGGGTGTGGAATGTGCCTTGTACGCATGTTTCCTCTTTGGCTGAGTTTGTGGATCGGGGGAGTAGGGCCCCTGTTTCTACTTCCTTTCTTCAAGCTGCTTGGGTGATTGGACCTTCCCTCATTATTTGGAATCTTTGGTTGGAGAGGAATCGACGGATTTTTCAGGATGTGTTGATGGGAGCCCCTCGCTTGTGGTGGAAAATTTTGCATTTTGTGGGAGAAACGATCACGGCTAAGTGTGATCTAACTATTCTGATTGCTCCTTCTGATGTTGGTTGTTTCAACCGCCTTCATCTTCCTCCTTCGCATCAGCAGCTTATGTGCAATAGGTGTAGGCATCTAACACCGAAGGTGAATAGGGAGGGGAGATGGTCTCCTCCTCCTCAAGGCACTCTAAAAATTAACACGGATAGCTCTTCTCGTGGAAACCCGGGTCATGCTAGTATTGATGGTGTTGGTCGGGATAGTTCTGGGGATGTTCAATTCATTTTCTCTATTTATAAGGGTCTTCATACTAATAATCTTATGGAGGCTCAGGCAATTTTACTGGCTGTGAAGCGTGGCAGCCAGTTGGGGTGGCGCAAGATTATGTGTGAATCTGACTCCCAGGTTGTGGTGAACTTGCTGAACAGGCGGAGGTTAGATGATGTCAGTTGGCACCTGGCTTTGATTATTGAACAAATTCTCAATCTTTGTGTTTCTCTTGAGTTTGTTACTTTCACTCATATTCCTAGGGAGTGGAATGGTGTTGCTGATTGTTTGGCTAAATGGGCTTCTGATCATTTTCATGATTGGAATTTGGTTGATCGGGGTCAATTACCCCCTGATTTGTCTCAACAGTTGGACCATTTGGTGGAGCTGGATAAGGCTTTGTAATGACTTTGCTCTGTAATTTTCTGGTGTTTTAATAAATTTTTACCCCTCTTTTATGTAAATGATTAATCTATCCTAAAATCATTACCTTTAAAGGAAAGCACTTAAAAGCTTCCACAAATTAGGTCTAAAGGTTACAAAATATCCAAACTTTAGGATTTAGAATAATGATTAATCTATCCTAAAATCATTACCTTTAAACGAAAGCACTTAAAAGCTTCCACAAATTAGGAAATATATTTTTTAAAGCATAAACCATTCCAGACAAGGAATAAATAAAATCTAATTAGAACAACTTACAAATAAGCTTTCAATTACTTATAAAAAATAATTCCATTTGAAAAATATCTCCTTCTCAAGAATAACTTTTTTAAAATAATAATTTTTAAACTTGAAAGTGATAAATGAACCCCTCTAAAAAAAACAATGTTTTAGAAATAACCATTAAGACAAATATATTTATTATTTTAAAATAGGCAAATCTTCTCAGAATCTTCAAACTATAACATGAAAGCCTTATTGTAGCAATTTATTACACCGAGACCTAAGAAGAAAGAAAGCTTAAATTAATGACTTGGAAAAAGTAGGAGAATAACCTTAGGTGCCCTCTTTAGCAGTATTCACCACCCAAATTGATAGAATTGATTTAGGAGTGCTTCTAAGGGTTTTTTACCACTAAAATATTAGTCTTTTATAGCTTGGAGCACTTCTCTACTACTTTTGACACTTCTAAACTTGGTAAAACCCTCTTAGGTTTCCTTTTCCTTTTGAGGTCTCTCTATCACTTGACCTAGCAAGTAGAAGATAAGAGTACTATTGGGTGGTTTTCGTCACTTGACCTAGAAAGCAAGTGATAGCAAGGCTCTTTGTACTTGTTTACTAAGTGGAAAACTAACTCTAATTGATGAGGAGCACTCCTAGACACTCTTTGCCTCTTGAAAGGGGTTATAAGTAATGAAGAGTGTCCCTTGACCCTTCCTACCATTAGGAAATTCATCTTAGTTGTGGCCTAGGTCCACCTTTACCACTTGAACTGCACCTTAGCCAAATTTTGAAATTTGTTTTTAGTTTCAATTTTCATCTTGTTTGATGTGTTAAAAAAATCTCTTTTCATTAGCTATATAATTGAATTGATGAAAACATACTAGAATAGGAGATGCAAGGATTTCATAATGACTCTCTAGAGGGTGAAAAACCTACAATAATGTTTTTGATTTATAAATATTATATTAATAGATATTTCAAATAATCAAAACATACATTATGTAAATAAAAAGTGAAACACCATTAATGTCTTTGATTTATAAATCTTATATTTAAATATTTTTATCTAAATAATTAAAAAAAAATGATAAAGTGAAACAAGGCTATTCAATAGTAGATCCCACCTTGAGTAAAAATAAAATAAAATAGAATAGAACAAGAGCCACATAATGACTAGTCATTTGATATTATAATTCACTTATCTTTTTATATAATTTTATTAAAGTTTAATAAAATTTAATTGTAATAATATTATTTTAGTAAATTTTAAAAAATTACATTGTAATATTATTATTGATTATATAATTATATTATTTTTATAGAAGAATTAAAAATAAAATTTGTGTAATCAAATTAATAATAAATATGTTAAATAAATTACCTACATAGTGTAGATTGATTGGGTGATTGGTTGTTCATGACCTTGTTGGTTGTGTGTTTGAAACTCGATTCACCTAGGTGTGATGGGACTAGGGTGTCCTAAATACTGCACCCTAGAGACTAATCATTGCTCATCCAAACTTACTCCCAAAGAGAATCATGATACGATGATCACATTGAATTATTAAAAAATATTAAATAAATAAAATTATATATTTAAAAAACAAAAAAAAAATTAATCTTAATTATATACATACATACACACACCTCCCTTTTAAAAATACATATACTAATATACATAAAATAAAATACAATAAAAAATAACAATACAAATTTCTAGATTCAATCAACTTTCCCAATGCCTTACAAAATTATTGATACCACTTCCAAAAAAATAATAATCCCAGGTTCCCCACACGGAACAAGATGTTTAAAGTATTGAAGAAAAGGAAAAAAGCTGATTGAATTGTTATTCCAAACAAACTAAAGACTGTTTCATGACACAACCTTAAAAATTTGGAATATTTAATTTATAAAAGTTGCATCAAAAACTGGGAAATGTGAAGCACAAGAGTGATGCAAAAGAGTGGTTGGAGGTTTGTGCTTCACGCACTCCACATTGCCTATCCACCAGTGGATGCCACGCACTCTCCACCTTTGCCTTTTCCCACCACCTCCTCCTATATATTAACACCATTTGCCTCCTTGTACCCTCACAATCAATCATTATAAGGAAAAAAAAGTTGAGATCCATGGAGACAGTCATAGTTTTTGACTTTGATCTCACCATAGTAGACTGTGATAGTGATCCATGGGTCATGGAGCAGCTTGGAGCTACTCAACTCTTCAATTCCTTGCTTCCAACACTTCCATGGAATCCTCTCATGGTAATCATTCTTCTTTTTTATGTCTTAACAAAACTTTCTGATTGTTTAGAAGTTTTGACGTTTAAATTGAGGTTTTTGCAGATGGAGGATAAAATTATGGGAGAGCTGTTCATTGTTCTTTTTTATGTCTTAACAAAATTTTCTGATTGATTAGAAGTTTTGACGGATGCAGAATAAAATTATGGGAGAGCTGCTCATTGTTCTTTCTTATGTCTTAACAAAACTTTCTGATTGTTTAGAAGTTTTGACGTTTAAACTGAGATTTTTGTGTTCAAAGGATAAAATCATGGGAGAGCTGCATGGGCAGGGAAAGTTAATAAGTGACATTCAAGATGGGTTAAGGACAATTCCTCTTTATCCAGAGACTATCAGAGCTATTAAATTTGCCTTTTCTTTGGGGTGAGTAAAGGGTATTTTTAATTGTATAGATTAAAATCATGAAGTTTCCACAGTCCATGTCAATATTGTAATAAGATTTCTGGATTAAAACTGTGCGTCAATTTTTGCATCACGTTTCAAATCATACTCCATGATCCATCATCACTCTTCTCTCTATCTATCTGCATTGCATCCTAATATAACTATCACATAACTAAATTACAAATATAAGTATCACAAAAATAATCAAATTAAAAATAAAATTTATCACAAAGAAAACTCTGACTTACATACTCAAATGATATTATTATCATCCAAAAAAAAAAAAAAAATACACACTGAAATCTCCCACTGTTGATTGTGAGGTAAACAACTAACCACTTTTTCAATGATGAAAAAGTGTTAACAATATAGAAATCATCATTGTTTTTTAATTTGACAAAGTTTTCAACTTAGATCTACATAAGAATACCTTTTGCTTTTAAAAATTTAAAACTAATTAAAGTTTCAGTACTTTTTTAAGAGCGGAAGCCTTTTTACTCGTTAAGAAATCTTTAGATTTAATAACTATTTTGCTATGGGAGAAAAACAAAACCATCTATATCATTCACTATTTCTTTTCTTCCCACAATTTGTTTACTATTTATATTGCATCTGCAAACCTCCCTCAAATTACAGATTTTAATGATTGTATGAATGCATTTCTTGTATTTGTGCAGAGTGTAATCTTTGCATTGTTGGGATGCTAATATTTTTTTTATAAAAATCATTTGTTTCGTAAAGAAACTGCAATTTTTATTTTATAGATTTGTCTATTTATTTGTCAAACATAATCTATCATTTTCTTTCTTAGCATAATCTGAAAACTTCTTTATAGAGTGTGATCTGAAATGTTGATCAAAAAATTTCAAACACAATCAAAATCCAGAAATAGCAAAATTGTAAACTTGCTCGCAATTCAAATTTTAAATTGTTCTGTGAATGATTTTATACTGTATCTGTGTGCAGTTGTGATCTCCGAATTGTGAGCGATGCGAACATTTTCTTCATAAAAACCATTCTTGAAACCCATGATTTGCTTCAGTATTTCACAGAGATTAAGACAAATCCTGCATATGTTGAGGAGAGTGGGAGATTAAGAATTTGCCCATTTCACCCCTTGACAGAAGATCCTCATGCCTGCAACCTCTGCCCTCCCAATATGTGCAAGGTCATAAATTTTTACTTATTGCTGGTTTTTTTCATAGTAAAGAAGATTGTTTGATGAATAATAATGGTATTCTTTGTAATCTTGATGAATGATAATGGACATTCTTTGTAATTTTGTTTTGTTCAATATAAAAAACAATAATAACGATATGTCATATATTTCAGGGAGCAGTTATTGATGAAATGAGAAAGTCCATTAAAGATGGGTCGACCAAGCATTTTATTTATCTGGGAGATGGCACTGGAGATTTCTGCCCTACCTTGAAGTTAACTGAGGGAGATCATGTTTTGCCCAGAGAAGAGTGAGAAATTTGACTTCTCTGTAAATTTTCAGAAAGTTTATGTTGAAGGAAACTTAAATATCATTCCATTTGATTTTGATTGTTTTCAGGTACCCACTTGGGAAGCTAATTGAGAAGAATCGGGACAGGGTGAAAGCTCAAGTTCACGGTTGGTCAAATGCTAAGGACGTTGAGGATTTACTGTTGAAGTTGCTTAAACCTTCACAAGCAGATCCCTCTCTTTAGTTTCTTTTACATGTTGCAAAGCCCTCTAGTTTTCATGAATTTTCCCTTGTGTTGGTTGTGTTGCTAAGAATAAAAAAGTACTTACCAATGATAAAGGTCACTTTCACAAGAAACATGAGAAACACTTGCCATATTATTGATTGAACTCTTTTTTTTGAATTAATGAAATTAGTTGTAAATAAGTGAAAGGTTCCATAAAATTTGTCAAAAAATGATAGAAAGCTAACAAAACTGGGACTTTTATCAAAAGTGAATTCTTACCAAATGTTATTAAATATAAAGATGTTTATAAGGAGCTAATTTCTTATCTATGTATGTCCCCTCAGTTCATTCCCCTTAGTTCATTAATTTTTTTAGGTGGTATTTTATTTATATATATATATTTATTTATTTGTTAATAAATATGTCTTTTAATATAATATAAATTGAGAATGTAGATTTTAACTAAGGGATGTTCAAAATCATAATTTTAATATATATACTTACTTACATCTAGTGGAAAACATAAATTATGAATATTATTCAAACACAATAAAGAAATTCATGATAATTTCAATTGATCTTCTAAATTTTGTCAAGCTACTTACCTATACATTCAAACCTTTAAACCTTATAATACTCTCATAACCTACTTACCAACTATAGGCTTCCTCTTGACCATACTACAACTAACACTCTTTTGGGCTAAAGTTCGTCAATCAACTCTACCTCCCCACTAGGTTACCAATTTACATATATAGAAGGTCTTTTAGAAAACTCAATACACAATCCCAATGAAGAGGGATGACCTTCCATACACAAAATATATTACATTAAAACCATTTTTAATTCCTAGGCAAGTTCATCATTCTCATTGGACGAGTGGGTTCTACATTTCCTCCCTTGATTTGCATGCCATACTATAGGTGTCCAAAATGGGTTTATTTTTAGTCCCAACACTTAGGCATGCTAGACAAGTGATTGCATGAAGGTTACAAGTAAACATCTAAAAAGGTTTGGGCCTCGCACCAATCGATTATGAAGTATCATGATTTCTAGAACTTGTTGTATTGAGACATGTGCCCTATGTATGGGTGCACTCTCATGCAATAATGTGATGGTTCCAAACTACTCTTGGTCATCTAAACTTCACAAATATTGTTTTCTCTAGTAAGGAGCAACCTAAATCTTGGGTTGCTAGCATTCTTAGTCCTTCTATGCCTTCTTTATTGCATGTTGATGTGTTCTATGACCTTTCCATTTAGGTTCCAAACCCCATTATTGACAAGGCTACTATAGAATAGGGTAAAATTGGGAAAAGGCGTGAATCAATAGTACCAACCACCAAATACATAAAAAATCAAGCCCTAAAGACCCTAGTCTAGCAATGAAGCACAAATGAACATAGAAACATAGACAATAAAACAATATTACCAATAATTCCTATGCCATGGTTGAATCACCTTCATTGCTCTTCTTCGTTTTGCTTTATATGCTTGCTTGCCCTCATATTTGTAGTATGCAAGAATAAGCCTAGTAATAATGACAACAAAATATCAAAGATAGTGGTTGTGGTTGTTAGCTAGAATAGGGTTGAAATGACAAAGATAGGTCTCTTTTATAGAAAACCAAATTTGAATGAAGGGCCAAGATTGAATGATAAAAACCAATGGATGAGATTGCTTTGAGAAGCAAGGAAATAGGGTTAGGGAAAAAAATAGGGTTTAGTTAAGGATGGACGGTGGAGATTAAAAAGTAATAAAACCTTATTAATGGTGGAAATTGATTGAGATAAGAGATCATATTAAATTAAATAATTAAAAAATATATTTAATTATAGAAGAAGAGGGAAAAGTTGAATTTTTAATTAAAATAACTATTTAATTAAAAGTAGAGGAAAAGGACTATTTAATTAAAATAACTTTTGTACTCGTCTCAATCTTCCTCTTCAGAGGGGGGCTGCTCAAAGTGCTGGTCAGATCAAGAGAAATAGGTGTCGTCATCCCCTTTGGAAGATAAATAGGGAGGGGCATTGGTGTCCTCCTCCTTAGGGTGTGTTGAAAATCAATACAAATGGTTCTTCTCGTGGAAATCCTGGCCATGCTGGTATTGGAGGTGTTGGGCGGATGAGTTTTGGGACTGTTGAGTTTATCTTTTTTGTTTATAAGGGTTGGTATACTAGCAATGTGATGGAGGCTCTTGCCATTTTGTGTGTTGTGGAGTGTGGTTGTGCTCTCAGGTGGAGACGAATCATTTGTGAATCGGATTCTCAGGTGGTAGTGACTTTGTTGAAGAGGCAACAATTAGAGGATGTTAGTTGGCAGTTGGTTGTTATTATAAAACAAATTCTTAATATGTGTGCTTCCTTGGCTTTTGTTTCTTTTTGTCATATTCCATGTGAATGGAATGGGGTTGTGGATTGTTTGGCTAAATGGGATTCTGATAATTTGCAGGATTGGAATATTGTGGAAAGGGGTCAATTACCCCCCCAGATTTGTCACAAAAGTTGGATCAATTAGTGGAGATTGATAGGTATGTGTAATTCCCTTACTTTGTATTGCTCTTTTTGGATTGAATAAAATTTTACCCCTTTTTTAGTTTTAAAGGACATATTAGTAAATAATTAAGATATTTATTTAATTATAGAATAAGAGGCTAATGAATAATAATTAAAATAGCTATTTAATTACAGTGGGAAAATGATAATAATTAAATAAATAAGAATTTATTTAATTATAGAGAGAAAGGGACATTAGTGACATAATTAAATAAATATTAATTTATTTAATTAATCAAATGAAGCATAAAGGGGAAAATGAATTAATTAAATAATTAAAATTATTTAATTAATACAAAAATGACTTTAGACCATAATTAAATAATTAAAATTATTCAATTATGCAGGGAAGAAGGGGAATTGATGAGGAAAAATGGTGCTCACAAGCCTAGGACATTTTTCAATGTCTACATTTTGCCCCTCTTTGATACAATGCAATTTATCACATTACAGTTTCAAAGAAATTCAGCTTAGAATATGCCCCAGTGACAATGGGATGGACCTATGCCCCCTTAATTTGTTTTTTGCAAATTTTGAAAAAAATTCAAAAAGTTGAAATATTATTCTAACACTCAAACTTGACAATAGATAAGGCGTTTACAACAAAGTATTTTAGTTTATGGACCTCTAAGATATTCACATTAGGGTTAGGGACTCAACATTGGGTGCATGTAGTAAAAACCCTACCCTTCGGGTGGGGGGGGGTATAAATAAGATTTTGGTGGTAAATTTGGTTATTTGTGCGTTTTACTTTGAGC
Source organism: Sequoia sempervirens (assembly GCA_007258455.2). NCBI lineage: Eukaryota > Viridiplantae > Streptophyta > Pinopsida > Cupressales > Cupressaceae > Sequoia > Sequoia sempervirens. The sequence goes on from VDFB02312338.1 coordinate 11,137, forward strand.
AAATAATGAGCTATGAGTGAGAACCTATTGTGGAGCTATTTCCAAAATGTCTCCAGTACCACACTCCTCACACTGTGGATTCAGAGTCAGGACCTACAGACAACCATAGGGCTCCGGGGACACAGTATGTATGCCTTTTTTCTTTGTAATTTTGTCATTTTTTACTAGATTTTAGGGCTCAAAAGTGAGCAAAAAAATGAGGTGCACCCCATTCGCCACATTTTTATCACATTCATCACATGTAGGGAGGTTTGTCGCATCCATTTGGAGCGACACAACGTTGCGATGCAATTGCTAGGTTAGGGTTTGTTGAATGTGTTGTGACACAACTATTTAAGTGTGATGCATGTGATTCCTACACCACAACTATGGTCAGGAATGATGCAAGAGTGATTGCAAGTCGCATGTGAGTGATTATGCGACACATGTAATTATGCAATACAATCGATGGTTTATTCACCAAAAATGATTTGTGCGACACATTTGTTTGGGTGTGTGACACAATTGCATAAGTAAGTCACACATGCAAAATGTATTACACATTTGATTGGTAAGCTACATTTGTTTTGACAATGCGACACATTTTTCTAATTAAGTTTTTGCCCTAATTTTGGATAAAATTTTCCCTTTGTTCAAGGTCAAATAGGTTTGCTTAGGGTTTTCAATTGACATGATGTACTTTCTTGTGATCACAGGTGAGATATGACCCTATTTACACCCGAGAGAGCCACTCGCTGATATTCAAATTGTGAGATCAGTTGCCTGATGAGGAGAGGGACCAGTTGCATTCCCTCAGGTTGTACTATGTAACCTTCATGCCCGTGATTAGGGCTAATAGGGGACTGTTGACTGCACTAGCTAAGAGATGGCACTTGGAGACCAACTCATTCCACTTGCCTATAGGAGAGGTGATAGTTACTTTGGAGGATGTTTGGAGGATTTTTGTGGCTTCTAATTTGAGGAGTGCACATGTCATATGATCTTAAGCATGGATTTATCGCCATCCAAAGATATTTTAAGCATGAGGACATTGTAGAGCCTGGTAAAAAGGAGTATGAGATCCAATGGGATGTGCTTGCAGAGAGATATGAGTGGTTTGAGGTAGTTCTATGCACTGTGGTTGTAGGGATTGTCATTCCTGATCGTTGAGGACATGGGTTCCCTGTTGGATGGGGCAAGATGCTTATCAGCATGATGACTCAGGGGATAGTATATGATTGGGGTCCATGCCTCTTGGATATGTTATACTTTCAGTTACATGATGTTGCATATCGAGGAGCACAATCCATCAGCTGCGGGACGAAATTACTTATGTTCTGACCACCTATAGGGAGGTAGCTAGGAGCCAGGATGTTGTATGTTTTCTTGTATGGAGGAGTGGTCACACAGACTAGGGTTGAGGATGTTGGCTATTCGCGCCACACCATATATCTTCTTGCGGCATTTTTTTGGAGACCCTTCGAAAACTGTCAGCTATGGGAGGACGATGCAGAGCACTTGCCATATTGACGGTGGGCCAGGTATGTAATTGGGAGGACTATATAGTCCCAATATATTATCAATTGGTACCTTCCAAAGAGGGTGCTTAGATAGTTTGGGGAGCACCAGGGGCTACTTGTGGGCACAACAGAGTTTGCATGATCCTTGTGGGAGATTGGCCAGTGGGGTCATATGGTTAGCATGGTTACCGTCGAGTAGGAAATTGATGCCTTGCAGCCTGTATAGTGGGGTGTTGGTGTTGAGGTTGCAAATGCAGGAACTACGCCCAAGTATGACACTTGGTGGGCTGCACATAGGTCAAATCCTTAGACATATCTTAATCAGCCTGCACCAATGAAGCGGAGGGGGAGAGGTCCACGAGGCCAGTTCAGAGTACGAGGAAGGGGAGGAGATGGAGGTTGGGGAGACGAAAGTAGAGGGGATGATAGAGTTTGGGGAGACATGGGAGGCAGAGTTAGGTAGCGGAGGATCAGAGGACAGAGAGTAGTGAGACAATTCTCATCGATCAAGGAGGAGCCTGAGGAGGAGGGCCAAGGGGTGGAGGAGGAGTAGGAGGGACCATGGGTGGAGGGACCACATCCCGAGGGAGAGAAATAGGAGGTGGTCATGCAGGAGGGACCATGGGTGGAGGGACCTCATTCCGAGGGAGAGCAATAGGAGGTGGCCATGTAGGAGGTCAAGCAGGAGATGGTAGAGGAGAAGAGGATGGGAGAGGAGGAGAGAGTAGTTCGAGCATATATTGTGATGGGAGAAGGTCTCGGCGAGGGATTCTAGGATGTGCCCATTTTGGGGGTCATGAAGGATGTGGAGGGGGACAAGTTGGTGGATCAGAGGATCATAGATTTATAGGTGTAGCTTTAGGCTGCAAATGCATGCATACAAGAATTATAGGTAGAGGTCGATAGGCTCACCACAAAGAGGGACATGGATGTCATTGGTAGGCAGAGGGCTGATCAGTGGTGTCTTGATTTTATTGTGACTATTAGTGGTCTTGCGGGTGAGCTAAGTCACTAGCTATTTTAGGCAGCACAAGAGGCCAAATACTACATAGATTTATATGAGTGCCAAGTTCCATCAGCAGAGAGGGCACCGTCCTACACACAAACACGTAGCCACAACAGGTCACATTCTTGTAGGTCCCAAAGAAGTGAAGGGGTATCCTAGCATAGGCCTTCTCCATATGATCAATTATTCGGGTTAGGACACAGGCCCTCAAGATCACAACCATCACATGAAAAATAGGACCAACAACCTTCCCCAGGTCCATCCCCATCATGAGATATGGGTAGCTCTGGCTAGAGCTTATTTATGATATGTATTAGACACTTATATTTTTTTATTTTGAGCCTACGAGCTCCATTTTGAGACACATCATGATTTTGTATTGTGACACTAATTTTAGTATATATAGGAGATGCATGATTTTTGGCGGCGACTATATGATTTATGTTCCTATGTTATATGCAGTTGTCTATTTTATGTGATGGATTATGATGCTCATGATGTTATGCATTTATATAATTATGAGATGATTCTATATGTGATGATGGATTATGGATGTTTGATGTATGCTTATGTGAGATTTTCTATATGATGATGTATGGATGGATGGATTTAATTCACTGTATGCATTTTGATATATGTATGCCTTATTATTATGATACAACACACTTATGGATTATGGATATGTATGATGTACATGTGATGTGAATGCAATGTGATATGTATGATCTCCTTTGGATATGTAAATGCAATATGTATGTAATGAGATATATGATATTATATGATTATGACATGTGATGCTTGCATGTATGATTCTCTATGATGAATTGTTATCTATCTTTTTGTATTTTATAATACAATATGGATGACCTAATATTCCTAACATGATTATGTATGCAGGATATTTTTTTGTGCCATAGGACGCCATCAGGATGGGAATAGAAGAAATGTTAGTGCGCAAGAAATGGATGATAGCACATAGTCAACAAGGGATTTATATTTTGCTTGATAGATGCTAGGATTGTATGCTTATCATCATTGGGCTTTAAATTATGGAAAATGGACAATAAAAACCATTAGACCAAGGTGTGAAATGTTATCCCTTTGCAAAAAGAGACACTTAACAAACAAGGAATGCCATGACTCATACTAGGAACCAAATTGTTCCAGTCTTTTTTCCAAGACAAACCACAAACAACAATCACAAAAAAGGTGGGTCATGAGTCATCATTGCTCCTCTAAATCCTTCTTGGGACATCCTTGAGGTAGCTAGTAACATGACCAAAAGATAAATCAATAAAAAAGATAAGACAAACTTGGCCCAACAGAGTCAACAACCATATAGATCGTTTGTCAATGATTGTTTACTGATAGGATTGACAAGTTTGAGTGATTGGTTGATTGATTGGAAATGCTTGGTTTCAAGAATAGAAGCATGTCATATAAGACATCAAGTCTGGTTTTGAAAATGCAACCACTTGTATAAGGCAAATGACTGAGTTGATAAATGACAATGTCTAGTTTCGAGAAGGACTCATCTTGTATAACACAAATGATAGGATTGGGTTTGGTTTCAAGAAATGAGGGAAGTCGTATAATACATCAAGTCTGGTTTTCACAATGACCTTTCTTGTATAAGACCCTTGATTGGTTGGAAAGTGTTGATTTGACAATTGACTAATTAGGCAATTGATCAGTTTGGACTAAAGACTAATTGGATAGCTAGTTTGATGATTCATGATTTGATTGAGACTTAGATAATTGTTTGTGTCTAATTTATCATGTTATGGATAGTGAATGACTTGAAAAACCCTAAGGGACTAACCTAGTGCCTCGAGGTTCATCAGTGATGGCCTTGCCTATGTAACATGTGCAGAGACATCATAGTTCAATTAACTATGACCATGGATAGTTTAGTGTGACTTGAAGTGTGGTTGACTTAGCTCAACGAACCCTAAAGGATTGGCCTAGTGCCTCGGGGGCTCATCAAAGATGGCCTTGCCTATGTGAAGTCACAGAGGCAACATAGTTCGACGTATTGAATCAAACTATCAAGAGTTGACATTATTTTTGGGATTTTGAAGGTTGTTTGGATGTTTTTGGATTTTTGACGTATTTTGACTTTTTTGGATTTTCGACATGTTTTGATTTTTTTGAATTTTTGACATGTTTTGATTTTTTTTGGATTTTTGACATGTTTTATTTTTTTGGATTTTTAACATGTTTTGATTTTTTGGATTTTTGACATGTTTTCAATTTTTTTGGATTTTTTATATAATGACCTCTAATACCAAGTCTAGGATCCATTGAAGACATGAGTTAAGTACTTTCCCCTAATCAGGTATAGGACTAATTATTAGGGATGGAATTGGATAAGCCTTATTGTGGATGGATATGGAAGGTAAAAGACGCGTAATGTCAACCATTCTCAGGCAATGGGAAGGACAAAAAAGTGTTATTATGGATAGTGTGAGGAAGCGTGGAGGAAAATTTATTATGAGTGAGGGTGAAAAATGAGATAGAATGATGGTAGATGATGGAGCAAAGACTAAATACACATGGAACATTTTCTTTAGGTTTTCACCATGGTACTTATCCAAAGCACCACCAAAGTGGTTTTCACTATTGGACAAATTATTTCTCTTTACTATTTTCTCAAATTTTTATTTTTTTTGTGGTCACACAAGATACTTGTTTGCCAAGTTTTCATCAAGGTGACAATTTTTTTTATTTTTCATTTTTTTTTTATACTTTTGAGTTTTTGACAAGGCTCTCCAAAATATAGGTGTAGAATTTACGCAAGTGCAGGCTATTGATAGGCTCTAATAATGGTTCACCTTTAGGAGTAGAAAGCTAATAAGCCCCAGATCCATATACTACTTTTATGATGTACAAACCCAACCAATTAGGTTTGAATTTTCTAGGCTTCTCTCTTTCTACTTGATTCTTAGGATTCTCCATTAAGACCAAGTCACCAATGTCGAAGTGTCTAACTAAAACCTTTTTATTATAGCTACGATGAAGATGATTCTAATAAGGGTGGACCAATGCATTATGTCTTTGTTCATCTAACAATTCTAGCTCATGCAATCTATATATGTGATACTCTTCACCATCAATAAGCCCTTGTATGGATACCCTCAGGGAAGATAACTCGACCTCAATAGAAATGATGACTTCAGAACCAAAGACTAGGGAATATGGTGTGGCTCCTATGGGAGTGTGGATGCTAGTTTAGTAGGCCCATAAGGTGAGATTGAGTTGAAGGTGCCAATCATGACTAGTGTCTTTGACAGTCTTCTTTAAGATTTTGATTATGATCTTATTGGACTTCTTGGCTTGGCCATTACCTTGGGGGTAATATGGAGTAGCAAAGTGTTGCTAGATATGGAACTTTTTGCATAATTGGTAGACATCATGGTTCTTGAAGGGACGACCTTTATCAGTGATAATGGATTGTGGAAAATCATATCGGTAAATGATGTAATTAAGGATAAATTTAGATAATTTATTGCCAATAATGTATGTCATAGAGATATCCTCTATCTATTTCGTGAAATAATCAATCACTATGATGATGAACTTATGGTCGTTGGATGAGGTAGGATGAATCTTACCTATGAGGTCAAGTCCCCATTGAGTGAAGGGCCATGGTAATGTGATCGACTGGAGTTCTTCGGTTGGTGCATGTATGAGGTCTCCATGTATTTGACATTTTCGGTACTTCTTGAAAAAGTGGTAGGCATCACGTTCCATCGTGGGCCAATAATATCCATCTCACATGATTTTCTTGGCTAAACTAGGACCACTTAAGTGAACTCCACATATACCCTCTTGTACCTCTCGTAAGGTTGTTTGTGCTTCATCAATATCAAGACATCTAAGGAGGGTGTTGTCCAAGCATCAACGATAAAGGTGTCACCGATGATGGCATATCTAGCGGTATTATGGATAAATTTTTTATGTTGATTGGTAGATAGGTTGGGGGGGATAACTTGGTCATGTAGGTAATCATAAGAATCTTTGTACCAAGGGGAATTGGGACCAACAAGTTTGCACACCATATTAGACTTGGGGATATCAAAGGCATGGATCAACAACTATTCTACCAAGAATTCATACTATGGTATGTTCTTTGGAATGTCCAAGAGAGATCATATTATAGCCATTTCATCAAATGCCTTATTTTGAACTTTGGGGACCTGCCAAAATATGATGTCATCAAAGTACTGCTTAAAGTTGTGAACCATTTGTTTGTAGGGAGTGAGTTTCTCATCCTTTGTGTCATAGTTGTTGTTGACCTGTCAGATAACCAACTATGAGTCACCATAAACTTGAAGTCTCTTGATCTTCCATTTGATGGCCATACAAGTCCTATGAGTAGTTCCACATATTCTGCTATGTTATTAGTGTAAGAAAAAGAAATTATGAATGACTTTGGTATAGTGTCTCCTTGGGGTGTAATAAATAGTATCCCTTCTCCTGAACCATGATTTGTGTGAGATCCATCAAAGTATATCTTCCATGTGATTGAAGTATCTAGTATGAATATAGACTCATTAGGGAAATTTGATACCAATGAATTATCTGATGTCGTGGGTGCATCTGCAATTTGCTTGGCTATAACTTGTCCTTTTATTGCCTTTTGCTCAACATACTGAATGTTGTATTCACTTAATATCATGACCCATTTGGCTAACTAACCCATAAAGGTTGCTTTGCTAAGGAGATACTTTAGGGGATCAACCTTTGCTATGAGCTTTTTTTGGTGATTCAACATGTAATGCCTAAGCTTTTTAGTGGAAAAAACCATCGCAAGGCATGCACATTCAATGGGACTGTAATTGATCTTGTATCCCACAAGTGTGCGACTAATGTAGTAAATTGCTCTTTCCCTTCCATCATGATCATTCTGTGCTAATAGTTCCCCCAGTGTTGATGTGGTCTCTGATATGTAAAGTATGATATGTTTACCATCAATAGCAGGCATGAGAACAAGTGGTTTTAATAGATAATCTTTTATTTTCTAAAATTCCTCTTGACATTGGTTAGTTCACATAAATGGTACTCCCTTTCTTAGCAAATGTTGGAATGGTTGACACTTATCTACCAGTTGAGCAATGAACCTTGATATGGATTGTAATCTACCTTGTAGTGTTTGTAACTAACTTATGCTCTTTGGTTGTGGCATGTCTATGATAGCCTTCACTTTGGTAGGATCAACCTCAATGCCTCTTCGAGAGACAATGTACCCTAGGAGCTTGCTTGATGTTACCCCAAAAACACATTTTTGCATTAACTTGCATTTCATTTCATTTAGGGTTTTCAAAATTGCTTTAGTTTGCATTTCATTTAGGGTTTTAAAAGTGCATTTTGTATTTTTTTAAACTACAAAAATTAAAAAATTTGCATACATTTTGCATTCATTTTACATAATAGTTTGCATATTAGTGTTTTTCAATAATTTGCATAAAAAAATTTAAACAAAATTGGATCTAGAAAGTTGTCACTTTTCTTGTTGTTTTTCATCAAATTGCACTTGCACTTCATCATAATTTTCTAAAAATCTGTAACTAAAAATGTTTGTTTAAAACCTAAATCAGAGACCTTAAATATCAACTCAAAAACCTATATCTTAATTTTTCAAAACTTGTACAAGGACCATTCACCCTAGGATGAATCTATCCTTATACATGTCATTTTCTTAATTTTTGGGCATTAATTTATCTATGTATGCTTTGCATATTGTTGTTTTTACATCCTAGTTTCAATTTCTAGAATTATAGTTTTCTGAAATTATTTGAATTCAAGTTAATTGGTAAAAAACGAGTGCATAGTTCAAACATAAAATTTGCATTTAAAAGACATCATTTTTTAGGTTCTCGCATTTTACAATTAGTTGATTATCATTTAAGATCTGAAACTTTGCATTAAATTTCATTATGGAGATGTGTTTTGGTAACATATGGATGACCTTAAGATCCTTGGTTGATATTTCAAGTTGTATATTTGGAGATGATCCTAATGCAATTGATAACACTTATAAACCTTCACTTTCTAATGAATGTCCCCGTGAGATGGACATCTTAAGCCAAAATGAAGATAGCATGCAACAATTCATACAAGAATCCCTACACAACCTTGAGAATAATGCATCCTTTTATCCATCCACACAACAACCAACACTTCCTATAATCCCATCACTTGATATGTTCAACCTTTTGCATCCCAAAATTGAAACAAAAAACAAGCCTCCACCATCAATCATGAAAGACCTTGTTAACAAGGAAAATAGTGATACTCTTCCATCCTATGCTCATCAAGTTACTAATACACCCATCAACTTAGAAGAGAGTTATGGTCAAGGCTTCAAAATCTTAAGCAAACAAGGGCGTGACACAACTAATGAACGTGAAATCCATCTATGGCTAGAACAAAAAACATCAAAAGACACCAAGGTACTAGGACATCAAAGACCTCCTCCTCCTGCTACCTCTCCTAAGGGAAAGGTATTCTCTTTTACAAGATCATTTCACAACACCAATTAATGCCTCATGAGCATGATCAAGTAATCTTAGATCCTCCACCTCCACCTCAACAAGTTTCCCAATCAAGTAAGAAACCCAAACCCTATAAACTCAAGAAGCTACCATTTCTCCATGCTATAACTAAGACCAAACAAGCCTTATGGGCCCTTCTTAACCAAGGAATTATTACACTACCAAAAATTCTAGAGAACAAGAAAGAAAAGAGTACAAACATGTCTTACTATGTATATCATAGAACACTTGGGCATCTTATTGATGAGTGTTGTGCTTTAAAGAATATATTTAAAGAATTTAATATTATCAAAGATCTAGTTGATACTATAATTGGATTGCATGCACACACTTTGATCCTTGCCATGTTATAGTTGTCTAATCATAGAATACTCATTATTACATGTATTATGTTTAACACAAATCATTTCTATATTACAAGGAGCACATTCTCATCACTTATCTCAGCTCATCCTTTTCCTACATTTGGGGGTTAAGGGATTAGATAGTCTTGTCCTAGTTTGGCACTCATTGTTGCCCCTTTGGCTATTCATCTGCCTTCCACATATGATGAACAATTTTGGGATGCAGATGAATTGTTATAGGTTGGCTTGGATGTGTCACACTAGCTTTATGTCTTCTTATTCATGTTCTTTGTGTGATTGCATGTGCATAATGTGATCCACCGTTATGTGTTGCTTGACGTGTCTTTATGTTTGTGAGCTTAATTTGGATGACCCTTGTCACTTCGTTAGTGCAAGGAAGGAAGTGAATTTTTCGTGACATTCTTCTATTTGTATCTTCATTCTTCTATATGACATAATCATTGTTTTTTCTCTTGTCCTGTGTTTTCTTTTTGGGGATGACACAAAGCGTTGAGACATTTAGGTCTCTTCCATGTTGACCCAAAAGGATTCTCCTTTGTTTTCACTCTCTCTATGTGTCATTCTTCCTTTTTTCTCGTTGTTCCATGAGTTATTTGGGGAATGATTGTTGAAAATATGAAAATAGATTGAATAACACAGAGAACTATTTAAGAGAAAATCAAAGCTACATAAACTAGAAAAGCATAAAGAATGCACACCAAAACTTTGAGAAATTATGATGTAAATATGACATAATGTATTAAGAGCTTCCAAGATTTCTTGATGCAATGTACATATGAAGCCTTGCTTATATAGGCAAGGAGTGAGATACGATTAGACAAGATCATGACAAGTGTCTTAATCCTATCACATGAGACAAATAATTCATAACAACCTAGGACACAAGCATTAAATAAAAGCAAAATAGATAAGATATGTGACAACTAATGCTTCTAGAAATATCCCCCCTAATTAATGTTAACTAGAAAGATACCTTCCTAAGACCTAAGTGGACTTAACAATGTAAATAGGACCTAGATAAGACTAAATAGGAAGAATACATATTTACACCAACACCCCCCCTTAAGTATAACTTAGGGAGCCAATTATTATGCAAATGACACGAAGATGGTTCCTAACTACAAGGACATGTTAGGTACCCATGTACAAATATAAATGGAATCTCTGACAAATGGAGAAAAGGAGAAAACCCAATGGGACAAAACTCCTCCCCAAAAGACAGAACCCCCCTAGAATAGAGAGAATATAGAAGAGAAGGACTGGGTAGATCCTCAGAATATATCCAATGGTAGATGCTCGAAACTAGATGGAGAAGATAGTCCATGATCATCAAACAACATTCCTCCCCTTAGGAAGAAACAAAACCAAAGGTATGTGCAAGTTATCTCCCAAGTCTTGAAAGGAATATGTAGGAAGAAAGTGCAAAATGTATGAAGTCTCTGAAGTCGGCTCAAGTATCCCCATGTTTATGTTGAAAGCTATCACAATCAAATCAAGCATCTTAGGCCACATTGTTGAAGATAAAAAATAAAAATCTCCTAGAGACTGATGTAGAGCATAAGCTAAAGACTCAAATATCTCCTTTGAATAAATCTCCTCCAAATGTTGATTTAAAGTACCCACACTCATGTCAAACTCAAATGAATGACCATGAATACGAGGGTCAAAGTGTCCCCTCACAAAAACTGAAGAAGAATCATCTTCATCAAAGAGAAGATTAATACAGTCAATAGTGTCTCCCAAATTTGCAATAGTTGTCAATAGATCATCCCAAGCTGAATCAGGAAGACTATATATATCTTGCTACTAGAATTCATTGGAAGCTTTTGAAGAAGAAACTCTAAACCTTGAAGGAGCAATATTAGATGCAAGGAAAAAAGATTGGTCCTACAAAAGAAGTCATATGTCATCAATAGTTTCATCTAGATCCAAAATGAGGGACTTTACAAACAAACAAGAGATGTCTGGTAGAAATTGGTCCCAATGAATTGAATCCAAAAGACATAAATGATCTTGCTACAATGTATCATTGGAGGCTCTTGACGAAGCATCTCTGGAATTTGAATCTATAGCAGGTGATGTCGATGTAATCTCAACATGAGGATGATAAGCAAGAGAAGTTTTTGTGTCATTTGAACATTCAAGACGTGCATAATACTTAAGCTCCTCTAAAGTTCATCATCATAGGGTATATTATTTGCATCATCAAGTGGAATGAAGCAATTTATAGCAGGATCATTTGGGAATGAAGAAACATGAGGGTTTCCAAACATCTCCCAAATCTTGGTCCAAATTGTGTGGGGACATTCAATGCCCACTATAGACAACAAAGTGTACTAATCAACATAAGAACCAGCGATTCCTAATACATGATCAACTCTATTACCCCATACTAATTTCCTTCTAGGTGTGTCTAGTTTAGGCATGAACCCATAAAGCTAAGGAAAAAGTTTTAGCCTTCTAAGATGGATTAGAATGTCTTTTTTCCAAGACTCATAATTACTTATCCAAAATTATCACAGAAGGATGAGTAGAAAAACCCATGATACAATCCTCAAATGATTACAAAGACACATAAAAAAAGAACACCAATACACTCCCATCCTTTTCACTAGTATCAAGGATCACCCCCCAAATATTATAAGGTTGGCACTTTATAATTCAATGCATTTACAAAGCCTTTTCCAATATAAAAAGTACAATAGACTCAAAATAGCCAAAATTATAATTCTGATACAAAATGAATCTAAGACAAAATATGAAAAAAATAGCCCTATGGATGTGTAGTGCTCTTCAAGACCTTTCCAGCGCTTATTTATTTTTGAAAATTGGAGCACCAGGATGAAAGTTATGGCATGTTGAAGAAATTAGCACAAGACAACTTCAACCTGAAATATGTAGTAAAAAATGACAAAAAAACTTCTCAATACCTCTGTGGATGGAAAGTGTTCTTCTCCAGCTTTTCGACAATATCTTATTTGTTGAAATCCAATTCCTGAAGTAAAAGTTATGAATTTTTGAAAAATTGGCTGAATTTAGCATACATGAAACAATTTTTTATAGCAAAAAAGTTTTACTTCTGATTTGATTTTTGAAAAATCTACTCATTGTTTGTAGACAATAACAAAAATCCAAAAACATTTTGATGCTAAGAATAAAACCTAGAAATATTTTTTCGATCCAGAAGATGAAAAAATAAATTTCTTTTGACCTTCAACCTATAGAAAAATGACATGCAATTCTTTTTGGAGAGCGATTTTCTTCATATCTGCTCAAGATATGCAAAATCTAAAAGATACCCAGATGAGATTTCGACCCTGGCTAGAAAACCCAAAAATTGTTTTTCCTACAAATGAGTGGAAGATGGAATTATGAAGCAAAAATGAAAATGAATCTAGTGAAAAACAATTTTCTTCAAACCCCCGTCTGCAACTATGCCAAATGATCTCCAATTTGGATGAAACAAAATCCAAATATGACATTATTGTACCTTATGGGTGCGTTGGAATGGTAAAAAAAACTGCCAGTATAACCAAAATTGTTACAATCACCCAGATCTCACAAAACACATATGTAATATGAAGAGGTTATTAAATCTTTACAAACCCTTTATGATTCTCTAGATCATTCAAGAACACAAGAGAAGAGCATACGAGAATTTATAATATTTTTACATGAAACTCAATCTCTCAACCAGGAATCTAAGAACTTAGATTTCTCAAAACAAAAGCGTTGATACCATGTTAGAAATTTGAAATAAATTGAATAACCCAAAGAACTTTTTAAGAGAAAATCAAAGCTACATAAACTGGAAAAGCATAAAGAATGCACACCAGAACTCCAAGAGATTATGCAATGTCAATATGACAAAATGCATTAAGAGTTTCTAAGATTGTTTGATGCAATGTACATATGAAGCCTTGCTTATATAGGCAAGGAGTGAGATAGGATTAGACAAGATCATGACAAGTGTCTTAATCCTTTCACATGAGACATCTAAGTCATAACAACCTAGGACATAAGCATTAAATAAAAGACAAATAGATAAGATAAGTGAAAACTAATGCTTCTAGAAAGATTTCCCTAATTAATTTTAACTAGAAAGATACCTTCCTAGGACCTAAGTGGACTTAACAATGTAAATAGGACCTAGATAAGTCTAGATAGGAAAAACAAATATTTACACCAACAACGATGATGATCCCGAGCTCGATTATATGATTGTAGCAAAGACATACATTGACCCCAAATCCATGGATTCCTTATGTGTTATCTTAGGATTGCATATGGGGGAAACTCTCTTTTTCATGATGTAGCTTCATTTGGAAACATATAATTGGCATAGGGATTTCTAAATAAGCTTTCATGTCTCTTTCATCTATTGGATTTTATCGTATTCTACTTTAAAGTAATTGCTCACAACATGGTGTTTGGTGTCTTCTGGTTGGTTACATTGGGATTGATGTCCTTCAAGATTTTGATGATTTTCCATGGGATCTTTGATCTTGGGGGCTTGGTCATCCTCCTTGATCTTTGTTATCTCATCTTTCTAACAGTTGTACAATTAGACATCTCTTGACTTATTTGTCTACTTTAGTGTGAGTTTGAGCATAGGACTCATACTCTCACTAAAGTGGGGGATAAATGTAGTGTAGAAAAACGTACTCCCTTACATTTTCACACTATGTTTGGGTCCCTTAATTAATTGGACTTAATTAAGCTTTTAATTAGCTAAATTATGCATTCCTAAGCCATTATTCTCACTTTTCGAAAGGGAAACCAACATTAAACAAATGCTACCATTATTTTAAACACCTTGGAAATTGTGTGTCTTGGATTTAGGTCCCAAGACCCATTTTCCCAAGGGTGAATGGGTCCTCCTTAATTCATAAGTCCCAAATTTTAATATGTTTTCGGTGGCATTTTCATGATTCAAATTCAAGTTTCAAATGTCAGCTTATGGAATCTAATTTTGGAAAATTAGATAAACACCTATAAATACAAGGTCATTTTATCAATTGAAATCTAAGTTGCATAATTTAAATTTCATATGAGAAAATATTATTGTCAAGAGCATTGAAGAGCATATTTTTCAAGCATCCGCATCAACAAATCAAGATCATATCATCATGTCAAATCTATATGTGTTTTGGAGCTAACATTGTGATATAAGTTTCAAGAATTCAAGTAAGCATTCAAGAATCAAATCAAGCATCCAATCAAACCATTTCATGCAAGATCCAATCCTTAGAGTGATGTGTTAGACTTTAGTCCTCTAAGGGAAGCCATTGAGGGTTTGTTGAATTGTGACATAGCATTGTTCATTCATCAATTTCCCTTCATTTTATCATTATTTATTTATCAAGGTTTAATTACCAAACTGGGTTTTGACCAAGGAAAACCCCTATTCACCCAAAACAAACATTCTTCCCTCTCTTTGTGTGTGCATATTTGTAGGTGGAGAAGGACTGAAATTTGATCAAAAGTGCAATTTTGCAAAGTTGTCAAAGTTGTCATCAAAGTTGTTAAGCCACAGAAACTCATTTTCAAAATTTATTTCTGACTTTCTGATAGTGGAATCTGGAGGAATTGAGAGTGCAAATCCAGGATTTGAGGACTACAAAATTATATTTTGAATCCCTATATAGAGAACCATTCACCCTAGGGTGAATCTATCCTAGCAAGACACTCAACTACTTTTGGTGATAGGTGCACATCGGTTTACCCTTCTCAGATCTTTCTAAAAGTTGTAGTTTTTGTTTGTGCTATCCTTAATCTCTACATTTCATGTTTTACATCACATAATTGAGTTCATTAGTTACTTTATTTTTATCTTCCAAAAGTGTATTTTAGTCATTTTCTATCATAAGAAAACAATAGATCCTTCCCAATAGGGTTGACTCACCTCAAGGTTGAAAGTCAATCTTATCCTTAGGAGATCTCTTTAGAGAAGGTGTAAGTGTGTTTAAACCCTCACATAATCGCATCTAACACACTTACCTTTTTCTACGTTTTAGCACTTATGTATGCTCTAACCCACAGGAATCCCAAATTAATCTGAGGTTATCTCACTCGACGATCACTATCTAAAGTTCCTCATACATTGTGCTTAGATGCCCTTACATATGATCCCTCTCCTCTTGTAGGTTGTCACACTCTACTAACAGTTGCTAGGTCATCCTCCAGCTACTACAATCGCTCATGTAACTTTTCCACTAAGCTGTCATGAGTTGGGCCTCCAGGTCCTCCCCCTCTCCTCCACTCTACCTAAGGGGAGTCACATCCTCCAATGGTGACATGTTGGGTGACCTCTTCGCCTCTACATCAACCTCTATGTCAATCTCCATTTAATCTCCTCTAGTCTCCTCTCCCATCTCTTCATTGCTCGTTGAAGTGACCTCCTCCTCCACCACCTCCTTAGAGGTAATGTCATCCCCATATCTCCTATGGATTCAACTAATCCATCACCACCTCATCCTCCTAACCTCCTCCATGACCACCTACATCCTACCATGGCTATCAATATTGGTATTGGCACCATAAGTACTCGCCTCTATGTCACCCACCATGCTAGGTATCTATATGTCATCCTAGGGTCATCTAATCCACAATGCATGTCCCAAAACGCTTCCCTCATCCAAGAGTGTTCTACAACCCATGGGGCTATCTATGGCCCCCACTCCCCTATATCTCTCAATAATTATAAAAATATGTGTAGCTCCTTGTAGATTCTAATTTAATGTTTTGTAAACTTGGTGAAAGTCACTCAATTCAGAGGATTAACAAACTGAATAGTCCACTTGACACTATTTAAGACTACATTAGATTATCGACCAAGGAGCATAAGCTTATGATGGTGCAACAAGATATATGCCTTCATGGACTTGAACTACTCAAACTAACCTACTTAAGTTATTCTAGTTGCTAGAAATTCATAAAAACTGGAAAACAGTAAAAGTAAAACTGAACCTTAGTTGCTACGGGTACCTACAACAATGATTGTAATTGAACTATTTCTAATGAAAGTAAACTCAAAACCTGTTTAAGATTACTGAAATGTCTAAACTATTCTCCAAAGTATTTTTAACATTATTAACAATACAAAAAATAAGCATATCATGCATTTAACTCAATCCTTTCCAAATATGTGAAAGGTGCTTATAAGTGGCGATGGGAAGCTCCTCGGGTGGTGGCAATGGTGGTGGAAAATTTTCAAATTCTAAAACGGTGGGAGATCAGGATGATGCTTTAGGTGGTAATGGCGGATGGTCTGTTTGATGAGAGGGTGATGTCAGGCGGGGCCCTTGCTACAGGGAAGCTGAGTGGGTCCCCTTTTGTGACTAACATTTTTTCTGACGAGAAAGGGGCTTCGAAGAGTGTGTATCTGACGCACTCCCCGGTGCCTGGCTTTGAAAAAGTGGTACCTGGATCTAAAAATTCAGGGAATGGCCTGTCTTCAGATGGGTGTGATGAGACTCCTAATGTGGAGGGTCTTGGGTTTGACAAGACTAAGAATTATTTCTTGTCGA
>VDFB02312339.1:0-11710 GCA_007258455.2 Sequoia sempervirens
CACGTATCGAGTGTCTTTAAAATTTGTTAAGTCATAAAAAAAGAGTAGTCCATTATTTCGTTCGTGAAATTGATATGCATTGATAGTATATTCATTTGGAATCATGTTTTGTTTTAACAATAACGGTATCGAATTCCTTTCTAGACCCCAAGCTTGTCTTGTTGATTTACTTCTTCCATACCTTCTTGAACCAATTGTGGTCACTTTATCTTTCTATCGAGATGTGTTGTATTTGCCTCCATCACTGTTTACTTTAAAGCAAAACCTTACTCTGCCCTTAGTCCTCAAATCAAATAGTTCATTTATCTTTTCTTTCCATGACATATAGTTGAAAATCAAACATAACTGAAGAGTTCATATCAGTATTCATAATTGACTTTCAACCCCTCTTCTAGTGAGTAAAAGAACACATAGTATTCCTAGTTTAAAGGAATGAATAATGAGCTGAGTCACAAATAATATAAACCCAAGAGTCAAGTCTCATAATGCCGAATAAGGGTAAGAGAGCTAATGGCACGAGAAATGGGCTATTAATCATTAAATCCTTGGCCAAGGTTATGATGCTTACAATAAGCAACAGTCAGCCTTCAAGAATCAGATATACCCCTGGTCAGGATGGTCATTCTAGTTAGGAGAACCTATAGTGAAAGATCAACCAGGGTAGTATAGATTATTGACACCAGACTCAAATGGCAAGATAGTGAAAGATGCTAACCAATTTTTTGCCACATTTCTTACACAATAACCAACACTTGGCCAATTTGATTAGCCAATTTTTTGCCACATTTCTTACACAATAACCAACACTTGGCCAATTTGATTAGCGTTAGCGCCAAAACCAAATCTCTATCAAAGCAACTCTAACCAAGAATGCGCCCTAAAACCACTTAAGGAAGAGGGGCGGGCATATGGTCAGAGGATCCCTACGATCAATAACTCAACAATTGAAATTGCTTACAACTGGAAGTGTAAAATAAACTCAACGCCAAGAATGTGCACTCAAAATCCCTTTGAAGGCGAGGTGCTAACATATGGCGGAGTAATTATTACAAACTGAAATAAATAGGCAGATAACCAGCCATAGAAAACTCCAACTACTAATTCATCTGTTGTTGCGGGCATCCACTCAAGAGTGGGGATTCACCACTTGACAGTGGGTGAGAAAAGCAAATACAAAGTAAATTTCCTCCTCACTGGCGCTAAACCATCCAGGGGTTATTGTATGTGAATTAGAAGCACAAGTAAATGTAGAATTAACAATGGTTGGATTAGTACTACTAATTCTCAACCTTACAATAAAAGAAATCTGCAAATTACAATGTGTTACAATGATAGAATGAAGCAAGGTGAGAGGAAAGATTCTTGCAAGCTCTAAACAACTCAAATACTGGAAACTGAAACCAAAAACTGAACTTATAACAATCTGATTACAAAAACCAGCAAACTGAAATTGTAAACCAGCAACTGTGAAACCAATGCAATGTTCATAACTCATTCAATATACCTCTGAATTGGCTGAAGTCAAATGCAAATGCTTTCTAGGAGGTTGGCGCCCAAATTGCAATAGAGAAACAGCTTCAAAATACCTTCAATCATTTTGCACGAATTTCAATGCTTCCTTGAAAGGTACGGCCAAGCTGGGAGGGGTGATTTTCTTTTAAAAATCAGATCCTTGATAATAAAATCTCAAACTTGGTGGAAAGGGTTGCCCATAGTAAACAATCATTTAGCAACAATGCCCAGAACCATATTCAATCTGATCAACGAGATGTGAACAAAAACCACTTTCAGCTGTAGACAAACCAACAACACCAAAACTGACAAAAACTCCAAAATTCATCAACAATTGAACTCCATCTGCTAGTCTGAATGAGAAGCAGCAATATGACCAACTAGGTGTTGTCTTGGAAACACGAAATTGGTTGAAATCTAGGAGGTAAGCATCCCTCGAAGAAATATTCACAATGTCATTTTGACAACATAATGATAGCATAAACAATGGATACCAAATGTTGGAACAAATTGCTCTTTTAAAGAGAACGAGATGACTCTTCAACTTTCCCACAAGGTACGCCAAAAGCCACAATGGAGACTTTTCAAATTTCAAGACTTTTTAATTCTTCCTCAAGGGTGCCATCCCATTTCAAGGCAACAAGAAACTTTATTAAAAATAATAACTCCTTCATGAAGGCGTACCCCCTCAAAGACCCTCTTTTAAAACAACTTAAAGTTAACTTCCTAGGCCAAGGGGGTCAATAGAGAAACATAACATTAATTGCCTTGTATTAAATAATTGCCATCATAAACTGCATTTTGGAAACAATACCAAAAATACCAACTGCTCCAACAAGGATAAGAACAACTGAAGTACTGCCAACAAGACCACTGCCAAACATAGTATTTACTAAAAATAGTAAACACCAAGAAATGCCACAGAACCTCCAAGCATGGAAACCCTAATTTCACCTCAACGAGCCTACGGGCCTCCGAAATAGGCTGATGAGCAACTGAACCGATTACTGACGAAAAGGGGACATTACAGATAGTAATTGGGGAATCCTTTATAGATTGCACCTTGTGAAGGGTCGAGTTTCTTCAGTTGAAGAAACACGGAAGACTAGTAGGTCTTTGGTTGAGCGGAAAAGCCCTTGATGAAGTTTCTCTTTCCCTTAGAGACTGAGACTTATTTTAAAGCATTCCAACAGAAAGCCTTCAAACTGTACTATCTCTTAACTCTCTCTCTTTCTCTTTACTTCAAATGTAATTATTCTATATAGTTAAATTCACTGCTGTTAAAATAGGTTCTTTTCATTTCTTATATAATGAAATAGTTAGTTCATAACCAACTGTAACTTTCAGTTATATAAACCGTTAATTGTTCCATTTCAACTTAAATTGAAAAAAAAAACTAGAAGATAGTTATTGAATATTAGAGTAGTTAATGCTCAGATTATATATCTTTCCTGTTTGTTATTTGTGTTAAAACTCTCGTAAGGAAAATTAGCTAGTTCCACTTCAGCTGAATCTGGTAGTTAGTTATTGTTCTTAAATTGTAGATTAGCTTGTATGTTACAGTATACAAATGGGAAGTAATAGGTAAATGATTGAGAAAGAGGGCAAGGAAGTGCAAAAATGAGTAGTAAGGACAAAAAGGGGGATTAAGAATAAGAGGAAATTGGAAGTATACGCAAAGTTAATGCAATAAGGAAGGAAAGAGAAAGATGGATATGAATAAGGAGGAGACAAGAAAACAAGTGGGAAGAAATCCTAAGAGGCTAGGGCCTGCTCACATGATAACTAGAATAAATCTGTGTTACTTTTATTAAGTTTTAAAGTGTTCAAGATCGGTTCCCAAAAATAGCTCAAGCCACATCCCTCATTTGTAATGAGATTATGTGAATATTTGTTAATAGTTAATACTAATAGCCTCCCTCAATTTTCTCTTGTAATAATTATTAATTTTCACAAGAACTTTAGTGGTCTTTAGGTGGATGTGGTGTCTAGTTTTGGACAAATGCTTGACGAGGGCTAACTCGCTAACACATTCAATTCTAATGTTTACACCATATTCCTTGATCTTGATGCCAAAAGCATGACTTGTGACACACATATATGGAATGCCACACAAACATTCTATTTTGCAGACCTCTAAGCTATGAAACAATCATTTGTGATCCTTCAAGTAAGGATCAAGTTCTTAACCATCTTACACAATTCAAAAGAAGACATGAGACCTTTTTTCTTCAAGAGTTTAGAAATCTTTTTCGAGATGCCTTCCACATAACAAAGAAAGGCCGCAAAGATGCCATTAGTGTCATCAAGCTCATTGTGAATATCATGACCTTCTCTGACTTGTCTAAACACTTGTGAAATGTGTTTATTCAAGCACCCATGTATTTTAACAACCTTCGTCAAGTGCAAGTATTCTTGTTAGATATGTTCATCACAAACTCAAAAAAGCACTCATAGCAAAGTTCTTAAAACTCCTACTTTTTGGGCTAATGGTGAAAAGAAGAAGCACATAGGTAAAAATCTATGTGGCAGTTTTCTTATACACTTGACAAGAAATGGAAACATATCCTTTTTTATGGAGAAGAATGTCTACAAAAAGAAGTTTGGTCTAACTCCGAGTGAACTTAAATTCCCCATTAAACTCTTCATTATGATGAGAAGTTTTATTTTCAATACAAATTCTCATCTAGGAACATTAACATTAAATTATTTTTACTAACTAATAGATGTGGCACTACAGCTCAAACTTGAAGATACTTACACCCATAAATCATTCTACGACCTATGAAACACATTGTGTGTAAGTTTGAACATGTGGGTGGAGATGCTAAGGTTAAGGTTTTTATGCAGAAATGCTTCTCCTATCAAGACAAACTCTTCCCCCTTGCAGCAGCCCAGTTGCGGTTGCACCAAAACATGATAGCACATGGAGATTGTGGATTGACTACAAACCCTTGAATAAGATCGTCGTAAAGAACAATTCCAAGGATAGAAGACATTTTGGCCCAGCTCTATGGTGAAAAATTATTTACAAGGTACCATCAGATTCTTGTTGAAGTCTCAAATGTTTAAAAGACAACTTTGAATAAAGGAAGGTTTGTTTGAATGGTTGATTATGCCCTTCAGCTTAATCAATGCTCCCACAACATTCATGCCAGCAATGAATACCGAGGCCATGCACAACTTCATTTGTTGGATGTAACTTGGAAACATACTTATTTTTGGCAAAACATGGGAACATCACCTAAAGCACATTCAGCAAGTGCTCAACATTCTGTAGGAATACAACTACCTACAAATGCTCTTTCACTTTGGAGGATATAAAATGCATGGAATACATTGTTAACACTCATGGAATACATGTGGATCCATTCAAAATGTGCATCATTCAAGAAAGTCCTATACACTAAAGACCCTCAAAAATATTCACTATTTTGTTGGGATTGGCATATTTCTGTAGGAATTTTTAACTTGATTTATCTCACATCACTTAACCCTTGAATCAAGTCACTATGAGAGGCGTGAAGCCAACTTTAAGTTGAACAACTATAGAACAAAAAGCATTCAAAAAATTAACACACAAGGTTTTTTCTGCACTAGTGCTTGCATTACCCAACTTCACTAACTATTTCAGATAAAAACTAATAAATATTAAATATGAACATGCACTTGAATCAGTTCTTAACATATTTAGTAACTCAGTTGATTATCACTGAGGCATTCACTGTCAGGAATAAAATATCCCACATATGACCAAGAGTTTTATGCCATTGTCTAGAAATGTAAGTTTTGGAAGCATTGCATATTTATAATTTATTAAGGATACCATCATCTAAGATTCTAAACAGATAACAAAACATTTAAATTCTTGCAAACATAACAAATGTGCTTAAGAGGGAATGTACTAATCTAGCACCAGATTATTTAAGTGGACATCAATCCATGTGTGAACCCTGAAACGTCCCATTTCAAATGTAATATGTGGCCACCCAATTTTTATGTTGACTCCGCCACATTATAATCTCATTATCCTGCTATTGTCCAAAGTCCAATCTATGATTGTTTCAAGCTTTCCTACTCATTTTTCAATTTTAGTATGTCACCAACCAATTTTCAATGATAAATCCTCTGCCACATTATAATATCTTCATTATCCTGCTACTGTCCAAGTCCAAACTATGTTTCTTTTGATAATTTTACACTCACTTTTCAATTTTCAATTTTTTTTGCTTTATTTGTCATTCACCATTTATCACCTTTTGGCACTCCTCTGTCATGAATCATTCTCCTTCATCAAAGTACATCTAGCAAGTATTGCCATGTATTGTGTTTTATTTCATCTTTGGATAACACAAGAACATTGGTTAAGCGTTATAGATCTCTTATACTAGACACTAAAAATGAGGCTGCTCATTTTATGCCTACGCAAACATCCAATTACATTGGCAGTACACAACATCTAATCTTTACACAAGGGAATCAACAAATTTAGGTAGAGCTATCTTACATACCTTCAACCTTTTATTTAAACCCTTACTTAGAATTTCCTATGTCCCTTTAACAGCTTATGACTACTTAACACATTTCACTCTAAATGCAACTAAAGGGTTCATCCTTTCAATCCAATACATAAAATATATCTTTCATCATTTAGGTTTGGCCCTATATATTGTAAACGAAGCATTATCACATAGTACTGCTAAGGACAAAACAATCAAAGCTTTGTCTCTCATCCCCAAGTACGATAAGCATACAACAACAAAGCAGCTATATATTAGAAGTTAATGATTATTAGGATTTTACCACATTAAATTAAATGAATTTTTATAAGACTAGGTAAGGTAGTTTCACAACTGCTATTCTATCTACTCAAAAATGCATCATATATGCTATTAAATTTAAATCAATCAGTAAAAATAAAGCCATTTATATTAGTAATACCACCATAGTATCATTCCCTTTACAAAGCATCGGCATGGAGCATCAAAAGTGTAAATGAAATTCAAAAACTAGGGTTTAATATGACAAAAACTTAGGAGAGGAAAAAAAAACTTTGCTATTTCAAATCAAATATAGTGCAGCGAGATAATATCAAACATAATACATCAGAAAAATTCCAATCGTAAAAAAATTGCATTGAATTAAAAAAATACTATTGCATTCGCCTAAGAAGGTTTATGTTAAAATACAGCTTGACCTAAAATAGTCACATCCTATCATGGAGTATGTCCTACTATTTTAGGGGCACCGCAATGTTTGTTTAACTAAACCCTTATTAGTATATGTTTTAGAAGAAAAACCCTCATTATGGCTTCAAATTTAACTTGTACAAAAAAATCTATTAAAAGAATATTTTAAATACCCTAAAGCTACAAATAATTATTCAATGTATTGTAATGTCCTCTTTTATTCCTAAATGTCTACAGCCTATGTTCAAAAGAAATTAATAAAAATAATTTATATTACACCAAACTGGCATTAAATAAAGATTAAGTTGTTAAGAATGGTCAACCAACATATGAGTTGTGTCCCTTGAACAAGATAAGGCAGTTCTAGAAGGAAAAAAAAAGGGGAAAAGAATTATTATGAATGATTACAAGTAATAGACATCAACACAAGAAAATTGACTTATTTAAAATTAAATTATTATTCTCCAAATGCAGCAATGAAGGGTTGTGTTGTGACCTATTTCACACATTTCCCCATTGCAAATGGGGACCCCCAATAGTTTGCGTTTTAGGGTTTTGTCTTAGCGTTGCAATTTCATAAGTCCATTTCTTTGGGAGTTTCAAGTTAGGGTTTTGAGAAATCATCCGAGTCAAATAGGGAATTCAAGCTCAGAACAATGTATGGACATCGTCAAAGTGCTCAGAAGACCCAAAGGACGAAAAACGCCATTGCTTAGTGTCAATTCTGACACCTTCCTATTTTTGTGGGATTCTGCTTTTACTTTTTGCTTTTTCTACTTTTTTTTACTTTTTGGCACTTTGGGACAAATCGAAAAAAGCAGCTTTTTTGGCCTGCTTTTTGCTTTTTGCTTTTTTAGCTTTTTTGAAAGTTGACCTAGGATTGGGTCCCTCAAGTCATGGCAACGGCGTTCCTATCTTCAGAATCAAAAATTTGTGTCTCCAAGTATAAAAAGCAAGGTAAAATCTTCAAGCGAGGTTTTGTTCCAGATGCTCCAGATAAACGTGAAATTCATCCAAGTGTCAAGCATGGCAAGGTAAGCTCAAAGTCCGCCATGGCTTGTAAATCTACAAAGTTCGCCTTGGTCAAAATGGCACAAAAATCATCAAGTCCACCTAGACATGAAAGAATGGGTGGCAAGGGAACTTGTCATGTCCCCTTCTCAGTGACATCTCTCAGACGACAGGATTGGCCTATCATACGACCCTCGTAGGCTGATGGACTGGATAGGGGGTCATCTCGGAGCTTGGCTCACGCCAGGATTGATCGCCTTTCGCTGGCTCGATGGAGGTCATTTGCAGTAATTGCTTTTAGCGGTTGGCACGGGTTATCACCCGAAGTTAGTCCACATCACGAGGAACGAAAACAAAATTGGCGGGAGAAATATTAATATTTAGTATATTGATTAAATATTAATTATTTAATGTTTATATTATAAAGTTATAATTTTAAATTATAACTTAAGTGATTGCCTTGAGGGGTGCGCCCATCATCAGAAGGGGCCAGTTTCACATTTGATTTAAATTAAAATATTCAGCTGAGAACTATGGAGAATTAAAAAGATTAAAATATGAATATTTTAATGAAAACCCTATTCTTAAGGAAATCGCACTTTTCAGCCTTAAGAGGGTTTTGCATTGGGATTTGTGCCATGATGTGATTATTGAGTTTTGAAACTGATCAATTTTGGTCTGAGCCTGAGACTTAGGGTTTCATGTTCGTTTGCCTTGGGGAACGAGCCATCTCCAACGGAAAGCAATTCAGAGAGTGTGGAATACCACTTGATTTATTGCCACAGAGGTTTTCTTATTCAGAGAAAACTACAGAGCTTCAGAGATTGTCCATTGACAGAGTTTCTTCAGTGTTCTGTATTCAGAGTTCATCTATCAACTGGGGCGCATCATATTCAAAGACATAGATATTGATTTGAGGAGGCCGTACCAATATTTATTGCTGCTGTACTTCACCAGGCCGTACATTTCAGTCAAGCCGTACCTCCTCCAAAACACGTGTTTCTTCTTCCTAAAAGAAACGCCTCTTTATTGTGCATCAAACCTTCTTCATTTGAGGCGCCAACCTTGCTGGAGTCCTCTGCAGACATCAGGCAGTGGGAGAAGAGGAGTATGTATTGAAGCCGTACAATTCTGTACCTCATTAGCAGCAAATACCAGGTTCTTTTCATATTAAAATTCATTGTTTTTGCTCATTGCATGTATCTGGGTATTTGTGTAATCAGTTGAGAAAGTCAAATAAAGATACTGGCGTCCTTATTCATTCAATTCCAGAGCTATTTTATTTTTATTGAATTTATTTCAAATTATTGCCAAAATCGTACTTTTCAAGTATTGCATCAAAAACACAAAAAAAATTGCAAAACCCTAAAACGTCAGAAAAAACTCAAACTACAGTCAGATTCAGTGTTAGGGGGAAACAGGGGTTTCTACAGTGGTATCAGAGCTTGATTCTGCCATCCTAGGGTTTGGCCATCACATGCAGCCAGAGGATTTTGATACATACAGGTACTACACTCGCAGACGTGCCTTGCTTGCGAAAGACAGCAGCATGATTTGGCAGGGCAGCGGGAGATCATGGTAGCCGGGAATGATAAGTGAAGAGCGAGATACCTGAGACGGAATATCCCTCGAGAACAACCCAGAATGGGATGATCACGGGGTCTTACTCACCTTCCGAGATATTACCGTGCGGGACAACGTCGATCGGCGATATTACGGTAGTGCCACGAACCTTTGCCGGTCAGGGACTTGAGGAGACCGTCACCACATCATTGGCGATGGCGAGGTGATCTTTGGGTCCGCGGGAGGCACCTAGGGCGGTGTCACGGTTGGTGATGGGTACAAGGAGCCCTACGTTCCTGAGCGAGGAACCCGATGGTATGCGGGAAGGAGGATCCGGAATGATTTGTTTGCTGATAACCTTATGGCAGCAAGCGAGGAGTGGAAGTTGATACCTCTGCGGTCGGGAAGCGGATCACTTTGACGTTTATCACCGCAGGCGTGAACGCACAATAGGGGCTCATTCGGGGATTGGAACCCGGCAATGAATAATGACCTCAAACATGCAACTAACAGGTTGAATCTAGTGATGTTTGATGGGAGTGGGAAGATGACAGCCCAAGCTTGGATTAGCAAGCTTGATACATTCCTTACCTTGCGTCCGATGGCTGAGAGAGACGCTATCCGTTACGCTACGCTGCACCTCGAGGGAGTAGCTTATGACTGGTGGCATCACGGTATGGTGACGCTACATCATGATAGGATCACTTCATATCAGGAGTTCGTAGACAGGCTGGTTGAGAGATTTGATAGGAAGGATCCGGAGACCTACTTCAGAGATTTGGCACAGTTGAGGCAGAGTGGCAATCTCGAGACATACATCAACGACTTTCAGAGACTTTCCGTCATGGTTCCGAGCATATCTGAGAGGCGGTTGGTAGTTCTCTTTATGGAGGGTTTGTCAGAACCACTTAAAGGCTGGATAAAAGCCTTTGACCCTCCATCATTACAGGAGGCGATGAGGAAGGCACGTAACATGCAGTTCGCAGCCCCGGCAAATAAATTTAACTCCAGAGGTTCTTCATCGTTCCGAGACAACAACGGGTTTAATAAAAACAATGACAAATCTGATTATAACAAAAACAAATCAGATTATAGAAACGATTCGAAGGGTAAATCAGCCTTCCCACCCTTGGATCGTGAGGCCCTGAATGACCTTCGCAGGAAAAAGTTATGCTTTTACTGCAAGGGACCGTATGATGCCAATCACGATTGCCCTCTAAGACCTAAGGGCAAGGCGAATCGTGTTATGTGGGCATACTATGAAGACTCAGAATCAGAAAATTCAGAGCAGCCTGAGCATTCAGATGAGTCAGAGACAGAGACTCCAGAGCATAGAGTGGAGGTAGAGCCCGAGCTTCAGATACAGGAGGGCAGGTTGTCTAGCATTCAGCAGGAGGGTTCTTTTCGGCTCCGTGGTGTACTAGCAGGTCAGAGGGTCATTACCCTATTGGATACAGGAGCTACACATAACTTTATTGATGCTAGGTTCGTTGAGAAACGAGGGCTTATCACAGAGGAGTTTGAGGGCATCAGAGTCAAAGTGGCGGATGGGTACACTTTGAGATGCGAACGCATGATTAGAGATCTTCCATTACGCTTGAACAACTATGAGTTCAAGGAAGATTACTATGTTGTCAATATGGGAGACATCGATTTAGTATTGGGAATGAAGTGGTTGCACTCACTGGAGGAGGTCACACTTCGTCTCAAGGATATGGAAATACGTTTTGAGGTCGACGGGAAGACTCACATTCTTAAGGCAATACGGGACAGCGACCTTAGAACAATTTCCTTTCGCCGAATGGAGCGGCTCATGCGTCATGACATGGTAGAGTGGGCTGCCGAGTGTCATTTAGCACCTTTACAGGAGGGACAACAGAAGACAGAGTATCATCCGGACATTCAGAAGATCAGAGTCAAGCATGATAAGGTGTTCAGTGATATTCCGCCAGGTAGACCTCCAGATAGAGGGATAGAGCATATTATTGAGCTCGAGGAGGGAGCAAAACCCATCATGATAACTCCTTACAGGCATCCGAAAAGATTGAAGGATGAGATTGAGAAGACCATAAAGGAGTTATTGGCTATGGGTCACATTAGACCTAGTAAGTCGCCGTTCGCTTCTTCTGTTGTATTGGTGAAGAAGAAGGATGGAACGTTGCGCATGTGCATTGATTACAGGGTCCTGAATAAGAGGACAATCAAAAACAGATACCCGATACCGAGGATAGATGAGTTGATTGATGAGCTTCATGGGGCATGTTATTTCACGAAGATTGATTTACGGTCGGGTTATCATCAGATTAGAGTCCGTGAGCAGGACATAGAGAAGACAGCCTTCAGATGTCATTGTGGGCACTTCGAGTTAGTAGTGATGCCATTTGGGCTCACTAACGCGCCAGCTACCTTTCAGTCTACTATGAACAGGGTATTTC
>VDFB02312340.1:0-14621 GCA_007258455.2 Sequoia sempervirens
TTTATTATGAAGGCTCAGGTGCTTCCATTGCCCATGGTTTCTAGATGTTTTTTCTATACTAGAGTATGTACAATCTTCTTGGCTCTACAAATTGTGTTTCCTATGGAGATGGAGACCTATCCTATTGAGGTGGAGACCTATCCTATTGAGGTGGAGAAGGGTTCTAAGGGTGTAGTGGATTGTTCATGCTTCTTCAGTTAGTTTTCTCCCTTGTAGCTCCTATTGAGGTGGAGTTTTGTATGTTGGAGATTCTTTGTTGTAGTAGATAGAGTTTTCTTGGCGACTTCTCCTATAAAGGCAAAGAGGCAAGTTGGATGGTGGGGCTTTTCTACTCCATCAACATTACTTTATTTTATGATTTATAAATTGACTATCTGAGTGAAAGGATTGCTACTAAATGTTTTCTTCATGATGTATTGATGGGCTCAACTCTCCTAAGTGTGTTTATGTATTGGTGGTTTCAGATTCAAGTCCCATTTGCATGTATTGGTTTGAAGTATGGGTTGTCTTGTCCACCCTTGGGTGGTTTTTATTAAAGGTTGTTATTTCTATAGCTTTGTGGGTGGCTTTTTGGCTTGCTCTACTAGCCATGAGGCCTTTTTTATTTTGTTGGTGGTTTGGGTTTCAGGTCCCATAAAAACTTGCATGTAACGATTTAAAGAATAGATAGGCTTGTCCTTCCTTATGTAATTAGCATAAAAATCCTAGGGAAAATGCATAAAAAAATATAATGAAACCCTAAAAAGCACAATAGAGCACAAACTAGCATGAAAATAAAAATAAGAAATCAAAGAAAACTGATCTCCAAGCTAGATTTGATTTATCTCCATTGCTCTTCTCCACCTGCATGAGAATGCAAGATTTTGAAGGATTGAATGATTTGATATGTTGATTGCTCATTTTCACAGCATAACAATAAGATGAAGATGATAGAGGAAAAATAGATAGAAAGATGAGAAGATTGGAGGAAATTTTGGTAGAGTGAGGATACTAGAAGAAGATTGATGCAAATGGCTTGTCTGAGGCTAGATTTATAGGGAATAGCTGATTTGATTCGATGAACAATATTAAAATTCAATTATGTGATGTGTATGGCTAGGATTAAAAGTTGATTTTAGTGCCTATGACACACATTAAGTGGGATTCTTTTATTTATTTTGGAGAAAAAGATGCCTATGATGCACAAATAAGTGGGTTATGACATGAGGCTAAAATTAGGATGTGAGCGAATAAGTGGGATTCTTTTATTTATTTTGGAGGAAAAGATGCCTATGACGCACAATAAATAGGGCTAAAAATAGGATGTGAGTGGGAATCTCATAATTTACATAATATATTTATTTAAATTATGTGTGCATGTGAAGAATTGTAGTCATGTAACACATGTTGCAATGTGGTAATAAGTGAGGGATTCATTCAAATATTTAATTTGAATTATTTTGTTTACATGTGAAGGGGAATTAATTAAATAAATGAGATTAATTTAACTAATTGGGAAGGTGATTAAGTGGAATAAATGGGATAAGTCAGATAATGTAATGACCTAGGGTAAAATATTATAAGATATCTTACAAGGTCATGTATTGACTAGGTAATATTATGACATGGACAATTTTGGGTGTCTACATTTTTCCCCTCTTTAAGATGATGTTTGAGATGATGAAATTTATGTTGAGTAACATCATTTCAAAGAAGCTAAGGTATAGATAGAGGAAGAAAATATAATGCCCTAGCCACTTAAGGAAGTAAGGAGTAAGATGAATGAAGAAAAGGGATGATAGAAGAATATGATGGTCCAAAAGATATGAAGAAATGGGATGATGATATAGGATATGATAATGATGATGATGCCCCCTCAAGAGGATAGGCATGTTGGAAAAACATAGGTATTCTCTCAAAATGAATGAGACGATAAAGGAGGGATATGAAGAATGATACAAGATAAGAAGTAGATGAAAAAGAAGAATGACACGCTATGTTGTAATAAAGTGAGCAATCATATGTTTGATGTAGCACTAGACGTTATGCACCAAGGTATAAAGACCAAGGTAACAATGTGTCTCGTGCCTTAGCATAATACAACCTTGTCTAGATACAAGATATGAATATTAGTTGGGAGCGATTCGGATTTGATGCAAATGGAAGATAAAAATGATAACACACACCAACAAGCAAGCAAGCATGCAAAAATGATACAAAAAAAACAAGGTATTGCCCCCAGGTGTCAAGCTGTAAACCATTGATTGATTGATTGATTGATGATGATAGTGTTGTCAATGTGGGCAATGATATATCCCTAGATAAACACAAGGATGATTGATTGATTGATTGATTGATTGATTGATTGGGTTTACAACAAGATTAGTATCAAGACCATTGATGCAATTGGATAATTTGGCAAGATTGATTAACTTGGTTGGTATGGTTTTAAGGATTGATTTGAATTTGGATTGATTGAAGATGATTGATTTGAAGATTTGGATGATGGTTGATGAATTGAATTGAGGAATTAATTTTCTTGGAATGATTTAAGTTGGAGCGATTTCATTCGAGGATTGATTGATTGATCATTTGAAGATTGATTTGAAGGAGTTGAATTGATGTGTTGAATTGATTGGAAGAAGTGATTTGGTTTGATTTTATTGCTTGGATTTTTGTTGGCTATTTGATTTTTTTGTCTTTTTTAGGACCTTTTTCCATTTTTTTGTTTTTTTGGGGATATTTTTATTTTTTGTATTTTGAAATGTTTTGATTTTTTGATTTTGAAATGTTTTGATATTTTTGGATTTTTCAAATGTTTTGATTTTTTTTGGATTTTTTTAAGGACATTTTTTAATTTTTTTGTATTTTTTTCAGGACTTTTTTGAAATGTTTTGAGATTTCAATGGATGAAAATTTGAGTAGCCTTTGTACTGGATACCAATGACAAGGGAAAACAAAGTCTAGATGCAAGGATGGGGATGGGATGGATAGATAAAAGGATAAGTAATAATGGGATGGAAGGCACATGATAGGTGGATGGAGAAAAAGGATAGACCATAGTGAACTGAATGGATGTATGCATCATAAGAGAGCAAGGATGTGATCTCCAAAGACTATGTCACATAGGAATAACATGCCCCATTCTAGGTACAATACTTAATATTTTTATGATAATACTTAGAACAATAGGGGATAGTGATAAGATTGCATTGGAAAAGATGAGGTATGCCAAGAGATACCGAAAATACATGTTTCAACATTTTTCCTATATGTCTTCATCAAGATCAAAAGGATAAGGGTGGATAAGTGGAATCAATATGATAGATAGGATGGAAATGATATGATAAGAAGTGACATGATAGGATGGATAGTACAGATGAGACAAAGTACCCCCAAGTGTAAGTGACATAGAAGATCAACCTACACATGACACATGTTTTCTAGGTTTTCATCATCGTACTTATCGAGGGCACCTATTCACCAAGTTTTCACCGTTGGATTTAGGGATTTTTCTTTAGTTTTTTTTTCCTTCTTTTGATTTTTTTTGACTTTTTTTTTTTTGTGACTTTTTTTTTTAATTTTTGGATAGGAGAAAGGGAATATGGATAGGAGGGACTCAAGTGTCTAGTTCCATGAAAGGTGATAGTCCCACTAGATATGGACGTCATCGCATGGACCATGTCAAATTTCATTATGCTCATAGATGTTGATAAGGGATGACATGAAAGGGAGATGGAGTAGCTAGATGGATTATGATGTGGATTATGGAGGGATTGGTGGATTATGATGTGGATTATGTGGGGAAGTTGAAGGGGAGGTTGAGCCAAAAGAATGGACCATAGGAAGGTGATGGGAGAGATATGCGGGATAATGAGTGAAGGATGAGGAGATGGAGGTAGGTGGAATTGTTATGAAATGGAAGGGAGCCATGACCAATAGTTGCACACACTATGATAAACATTGAAGCTTTTGATGTGGAGGGGGTGTAGGAAGCAATGGAGAGTTTTCTTAGGATATGGGTGATGAAGTGCTTTTGGTACCCACATTGACTTAGTATTTTTATGACTTTTATTTTGCTCATGGGATGGAATATGAGATTCTTGAATAGAGTGGGAATGTGAGGTGGAAGTGGATGGTTGGGATTTTTGAGATGTAGATGGCTCATTTGACTTGCTTTCCTTTTTCTTAGGTACCCAAACCATTTTTTTTAGAATTTTCTTTTGAAGGTATGGGCTTATATTGTTTTTAAGATGGATTTTTCTTTGATTCTTTGCTTTTGTGCCCTAAGGCATGAGGAACTTTAGGATTTTTGACTTTATGTGTAGAGGCATCCAAATTTTTATTTTGGAATCCCTTGGATTTGATGGAATGAGTGGAAGCTTTATGTTTAGACAATGTGTACATTTGTTGGTCATGATTAGGATTTTTAGAGGATTTATGGGTAGGTGGATAAAGGGATTGGATAATGGGGATATTAGGTGTTGGGAGTAGTGGAGGTAG
The DNA here is from genome assembly GCA_007258455.2 of Sequoia sempervirens. Lineage (NCBI taxonomy): Eukaryota > Viridiplantae > Streptophyta > Pinopsida > Cupressales > Cupressaceae > Sequoia > Sequoia sempervirens. Next base: position 4,483 of record VDFB02312340.1, read on the forward strand.
ACTAGATGGAGGGATATTAGGAGTTGGAAGCAATGGTGGAGAATTTGATGGTGGAAGGTGTATAGTCACATTCTTTTGACATTTGTAGGATGATGGAGGTGGAATGACAACATATGTTTTAGGAATATGATAGGAATTATGGTGGAAAGAGGACTTAGGATGGATGGAGGAAGTACCAACATCTTTAGCTTGTTTTCCTTGGGGTAAGTATCCAAGGCCAAATGAGCATGGAGGGACTTCAAATGACATGGATGGGATCCAAAATACCTTGTTCATGAAGGCCTAAACCTTTACCTTGGTAGTTCATGTTTTTGAGTATGCAATGGACAATGGGACTAGGTGTGTTTTGGTCACTAGAGTTGAGTTCATTATTAGATGAAGAAGGTGAAGTGGATAAAATTTGTTACGGTTCTAAGGAGAAACATTAATGAATGAGGGTGGAAAGACCAAGTGGATATGATGGATTTGAAATGGAGTTAATAGCAGATGATGGAGGATTTAAAGGATCTTGAGCATATTCATTTAGATCCACATTATTGGTTTGATCTTCTATGTTGGCTTGGGAGGCATGTGCCTCATCATGAAAAGTGATTTTTTTTGGATCATGGATAGGACTAGGTGGAGGTGTATTTGGGATATCTTGCTCATGGATGGTTATAGGATCAATTTTTTCATAGATAGCTTCTTCATAGGTAATATCTTGATCATAGAAAATATATAGGTTATGGATAGGTTGGATGAAAGTAATTTGATCTTGATTAGGACTAGGGCTTGATGTTTCCACATGCTTGGGAGTAGACTCTTGATATAACTCTTGGGTTTCTTGAATGGAAGTGGAAGGGGATGACTCCTGAATAGGCTTGAAATGTTCTAGATGGTCAACAACATGGAGACATGATGGAGGTTGACTTGGGATCAATTGGGAAGACTCTTGAATAGGCTCAAGGGGGAGACTACATGATGGGGTTGTAAGAATGGGAATGGTGTTTGAAGACTCTTTGGTAGGTTCAAACATATGAGTTGGATGACATGGCAATGTTTTATTCCTTGATAGTAGCCCTTGGGTCACATCCTTTGTAGGTGGATGGGAAGATTTGGGTAATGCCATAGGTTTACTTTTGAAATGTTTGAATTTAGGGCATGGATTTGATGCAGGATCAGATGATGGTGGGGGTAATGAAGAGTTTGATGGGTTAGAAGGTGGAAAGAGGAATGGATTAGGACTAGGACATGGTGGCTTAGGGATAGGAATTTGATTGGATGGTCCAGTATGACAAACTTATAGGGTGCATGAACTAGATTGGTTTCTCCCTTGTCAAGGGTGGCATTAAGACTTAAAGGCTTTTGATTTTGTTGCCAAGGTGGACTTGGGCTTGCATGTTCTTGTTGCAAAGTGAATTAATATGATGATGTGGCATTGTTATGGGAAGATGTAAGATAAGGTGATGTGGGATTGTTATGGAAAGATGTGAGATAAGGTGATGTGGATTTTTTATAGAAGGATGTGGGATAAGGTGATATGGAATCATTTTGATAGGTGGATGGATTAGATTGATATGTAATGGAGAGATATGCCACATATGAATGAGGTGGAATTGATTGGTGTTGAATGAATATAGAATGATGTGCTTGTTGGGTTTGACAAGTGGCTATGAAGTATTGGGCTTGTGTTATGAGATGTTGCATTTGAGGTGATTGGCTGGCTTGGGGTTAAAATTGTTGGATGAGGCCTTGGGGCCTATGTATAATGTGTTGGTCTAAGGGTTGTGGTGCTTGATAAAGTAATTGGAGGAGGTCTTGAAATTGGGGTACTAGGTCTTCTATTGTTGGCATGGTGTAAAATGATGTTGATTAGATTAAAGAGATTATGATGATTAGGATATGATGTGGAATGACAAGATTGTATGATTTGGATGTGTAAAGTTTTTATTGGAAATTTGACTTGGGAAATATCAAACAGAAGATCTCACATGTAAATGCATGAACATACACACCAAACACAATGATAAATTTGTCTTTCAAGATTAAATTTTATGTTTAAGCAAACACTTGAATACACAACAACAAGCTTAATGTTAGTCAAGTGGGTATGGCCAATTAGGTCTTAAGCTAGGATGCACGAGGTTGAATATGGATGATTGGAAAGCAAATCCCTACCACACAGCTAGGAGAGAGGGGTAACCCACCCTTCACCTTCACTTCCCAAAGGTATAAAGTTCTTTGGGGCTTAGCCAAGAGTGACAAGATTTCAACTCCCAAAGGAATGTGTCTTTTGATTCACACTCGATTGAGGTCGTCCCTTGGAGGGCTGTGTGCTCCAAGCAAGCCTCCTAAAAAGGGTATGACAAAATTGAACCAAGTGAGGTGTTTTTTATCACACATGCATTTGAGTCACACTCACAGTTGTTAATTTCCCTTTACAAAATTGAAATGTGAGTAAAACAGTTCAAGCACTTGTTCTTTTTAGATCTCAAAGCCAAATATGTGATGAAAGACAATGGTTCTTTTTAAGCCCAATTTCAAAGTGTGATTGGAAACAAGATGTTCCTTTTAAAGCCCCAAAATCAAGTGTTTTGCAAACAAGATTGATTGATCAAATGAGAGATAAAGATAATAGAATGAGTGCACCTGAAAGTTTTTTCTTTCCAATATACTATGTATGACTGATATTGTTGCTACTATAGCTCCTTATGATCACCTACAAAATAAAAAAATGTTATTATAATTCAGCTATTAAAAAGAAAAGATTATCTCATCAGAAAATTGCAATTTCAGATACATGTTTTTAACATAGCCGAGTTAGATTTGATTATTTGGAGATATTATTGATCTAAAAAATAAAAAATCAAAGAAGAGACCCCTACTAATTTTCTAAGAGCTTTCCAAAAATGTAAAGAAGTTAGAAAAATTTCTTGTTTTGCGCCCATAAACATGGATTTATGAAAAACCTACAAAAACAAAGATCAAATCATTTAGCACCTTATTTGACCTTAAAATCAATTTGTAAAATACAAACCCCTACTAAAATTTCAAGAGCTTTCCATAAACGTAATTTGTTTTGGAAAAAACACTTATTTGTGTTTAGAAAGTTAATTTTATGAAAAAACATAAAATCACAATAACTCCTACAAAAATGGTGATAAACCCTCAATTTTCTTACTGTGGACACTTGATATGATGTAAAAGATTTTGAAAAAATATTGTAGAAAAAATCATAGCCATTTAGAAGATATGAATAAATTTGTAAAACCTGAGGTTTTGTCCAAAAATTGGTAGATCTACAACAAAAAGTTAATGAAACCTACAAAAAGCAAGCTAGTAGATCTAAAAAAGGAAAGGTTTCTTCACGTCGGGTTCACCAAATGTAGTTAGGGTAAAAATCTTAGGGAAAATGCATAAAAAAATTATAATGAAACCCTAACAAGCACAATAGACAAACTAGCATGAAAATTGAAATAAGAAAGTAAAGCAAACTGATCTCCAAGCTAGATTTGATTTATCTCCATTGCTCTTCTCCACCTGCATGAGAATGCAATATTTTGAAGGATTGAATGATTTGATATGTTGATTGCTCATTTTCATAGCATAACGATAAGATGAAGATGATAGAGGAAAAATAGATAGAAAGATGAGAAGATTGGAGGAAATTTTGCTAGAGTGAGGATACTAGAAGAAGATTGATGCAAATGGCTTGTGTGAGGCTAGATTTATAGGCAAGAGTTGATTTGATTTGATGGCCAGTATTAAAATTCAATTATGTGATGTGTATCCAACTAGGATTAAAATTTGATTTCAGCTATGACAGACATTAAGTGGGATTCTTTTATTTATTTTGGAGAAAAAGATGCCTATGATGCACAAATAAGTGGGTTATGACATGAGGCTAAAATTATGATGTGAGGTAATAAGTGGGATTCTTTTATTTATTTTGGAGGAAAAGATGCCTATTACACACAATGAATGGGGCTAAAAATAGGACGTGAGTGGGAATCTCATAATTTAAATAGTAAAATTATTTAAATTATGTGTGCATGTGAAGAGTTGTAGTCATGTGACACATGTTGCAATGTGGTAATAAGTGAGGGATTAATTCAAATATTTAATTTGAATTGTTTTGAAATATGTGAAGGGGAATTAATTAAAATAAATAAGATTTATTTAACTAATTGGGAAGGTGATTAAGTTGAATAAATGGGATAAGTGGGATAATGTAATGACCGAGGGTAAAATATTACAAGATTTCTTACAAGGTCATGTATCGACTAGGTAATATTATGACATGGACAATTTTGGGTGTCTACACCTTGGGGTGGCTCTGTCGGTGGCTACTATTTTACAACTTTGTGGGTTGCCTATTGGCCTGTTTTGTTGGTCATGAGGACTATTTTAATTTGGTTATTTTATTGGGGATGGATCTAATAGTCGTGAGGCCTATTTCATGTTGTATGGGTTCAGGGCCCTGAACCCTAATTTTTCAATCAAAAACATCATAAATAAATTATAAGAGTTTATATTTGACTCAATTTATATTTTGACATTTCATTTCTATTGATATTAATTGTTTTGGATAAATTTAAATTATTGAATTTTTTAGAAAAAGAGTAGCAATAAATGCTTTTCAGAAAGAGAGTAACAATAAATTTGTAGGGTTAGGATGAACATAGAATTTTAGTTTGTTCAAATAAAATCAATCATTACATGATTGTAAGTAATCTTAAGAATAACCAATTTTACTTTAAGTTTCAAATTTTAAAAAATGAATTACCTCTTAAGTGATGTGTCTCTCTCACAAGTGATAAGTTAAAACTTATATAATTTCATTAAATCCTCCATAGTGAAATTGTAATTATAATAGAATAGACTATGCATTACTTTATTATTATATTTCATTCCAATTTAATTGTTTTAGATGAGCATGCATCATAATGTGGACTTGGTATTAACTTATCATGATCACCTAATACTTGTCACTTCTTGTTTGATTAAAAACCATTCTATAATAAAGAAAATAATATTCTCATTAATCCTAAGGATTTTCTATTAATTTTTAATATTTTTTGTTCAAACATTTTTTAAGGTATTCATATCTCTACAAATAATTTTATATAAAATTTGTATAACTCAATATTTGGGTAGTTCCATGACTCATGCCTTCACACTTTGATGTAAGCAAGGCGGTTGAAACTCACTTTTCAACACAACTTGATTAGACTTTGACAAGAAATCAACTTACAACACAATTCACTCAACTTATCTCAAACACCCATTTTAAGGCTTGTAGCCTTCAAAGACCAACACTTGGACTTATCTTTTGGAGAAGGCCATACAAAGGCCAACAAAACATCAACAAAGACTCGCCATAGACCCCAAACCAAAATCCCAAGAGGTTTCAAGAGATTTCTTCAAACAATATTGAGATCCAATAAACCACCCCTGAATTAGGCTACTCAATTAGCCCTATTTTCCAAACGAAGTACTTCCTAATCTCCTTGTTTTCACTCAAACTCTCTTGATAGTTATAAATTGTGACTCAAAACCATAGAATCCTCCATCAACTCTTCGATTTAAGACCTCTAGTTTTTTTATCCACCAAACCCTCCATTACCATGCAAATTGTTGCAAGGTGTGACCCTTGGTCTTCCTTGTAGCACTAACACTTGGGTTTGTGACATGATCTAACCACCTCCTGTGGTTCTTAACTGAAGCTTGTATCGGGCATTGACAGGTTGATCTTTTGGTGCAACGGAAAGTCCAACAATTGGTATCAAAGTTAGACATAGGTTCAAACCCCACACTTGTGCTGGGGGAGGATTGTTGCAAGGTGTGACCCTTGGTCTTCCTTGCAGCACAAAAATATTTTAATATTAATATAGTTTAGTTATATTAATATTAATATAACTATTAATAATATTATAATATTATTAAAATATTATAATAATATTTTAAAATTATTATAAAATATTAAATATAATATTAATATATATATTAATATTAATATATTTTAGTTATATTAATATTAATATATTTTAGTTATATTAATATTAATATAACTATTAATAATATTATAATATTATTAAAATATTATAATAATATTTTAAAATTATTATAAAGTATTAAATATAGTATAGTTATAATATTAATATAATATTAATAGTTATATTAATATTATAACTATTATAACTATTATAACTATAATATTTATAATAGGTATATTAGTATTTATATAATATTATTAATAGTTATATTAATATTAATATAACTAAAATATATTAATATTAAAATAACTATTAATAATATTATAATATTATTAAAATATTATAATAATATTATTATTAAAATATTATAATAATAATATTATTAAAATATTATAATAATAATATTATTAAAATATTATAATAATAATATTATTAAAATATTATAATTATGTTATTATTAAAATATTATTATAATATTATAATATTTATAATATTATTATTATTATATTTTAATAATATTATAATATTATATATTGGTTTGTGACATGGTCTAACCACCTCCTATGGTTCTTAACCGAAGCTTGTATCGGGCATTGACAGGTTGATCTTTTGATGCAACGACAAGTCCAACACAAATAACCTAGTGTTTCCTGAAAATCACTACTACCGAGCTTCTTAAACTCCCAAATTGCATCCAAAACATTCAATTAGGTTTGTACAGACTCTCCAAATCCACACAAGACCAATTCTCTCAACAACTCATCAAAACCCTTCTTTAGTTCCTCTTTTTCATATGAAAAATACTCTACCCAGCCCTAGGGCATCATCCAAATTTGAACCCAATTCCACAACCTACCAAAACATGAAAAAACTTAAATTAGAGAGTATTAGACCCATTCCATGAGAAAAAGTGGATACAGAAAGTGGAATGGGTCAAATAGACATTTTAGAAGACCTTCAACAGTTAAAATTGTGAAAACAAGGCAAACACAGAAAATTTAAGAGATCTCACACAAATCAAAATATTAGACTCTCAAAATGGATGGAAATGAAAGATAATACATGCTAACAAAGATAAAAATAAATTTCAAAGCATCATGAAGTCTATACAGGTCATATAGTCCTAGAAAAGTTCAAAAAACAATGGAATTTGCAGAAAATAACATTGTAAATTGTTTGGAATGTTTTCAATATAGCCTTCAACAATAGATGCTCAAGCCTTTTGAAAGGATTTTATACACATTATCATTCAAAACTAACCTCCCAATGTACATAACTAACTTTCAAATTCTAAGACCTTTCATATTCCTAGAAAGTTGCAATTTTTTACAATTTTTTTGATTGACAACATTACATCTTTTTGTTCAAATTTTCCTAACTTGACACCTACAACTCAAAACTAACCCAATTACATATTAAATGGTCCTTTTAGACCTATTTAGTATAAATATTCTCAAACCACCCTAATCTACCCTTGACTCAACTATTGACCAACTCAAATGATCAAATTTGCAAACAAGACTTAGATGCTCCTGCACCACACTTCCTCTCCATTGAGTTGCACCAAATATTGTGTGTGAGTAGTGAGATGTATCCATTGTATGTTTAATCATAAAATTATTTATATTGCACCAAATATGTAAGACCATGAACAAGGTTCCTCTTTTTATAAATTGGTTCATTAATGAGAAATCATTTATTTATAATTCATACTACATGGTCTATCCCAATATCTACTCTATAGTCTCACAAATTAAAGATAATTTTGAAGTGTATGCTCCTATTCACATGTACATCATATGATGGATTTATAATTCTATGTAATTTTTAGTAAATTTTCCACATGATAACATTCATGATGATTGTTCTTCATAAGTATAGATGTGTAATATCATAAATTGCCTCCTACGCAATTTCACATCCTGTGAGGCCCCTTTAGATAAATTAAATACAATAATGCAAAGTCCCTTTTGTTAGGATTTTCATCCAAGATCATGAAAAATAAAACCTTGTTCTTTCACAAAGATACACTTGCACACAATGATCAACGTAATTCACGTTAGAGTTAATTTGAATGTAAAACATGATCTTGCCTATATAGGAAAGGAAGAGGCAATCCACATATGATGTCAATTGAAAAGTGCCCCATGAAGTGGCACAAATTAGTAGACAAGTGTCCTATAGGTGTCAACCTTAGGATCACTTGGAGTGTGCAAACCAACAACCTATTTAACCAAGTCATCAACCTTGATTCCAAGTGTTGAATGACCTTTGAGGTGAGATGAAAAGTCTTCCAACATCAAAAAGGTAGCACATGAGGTTTACCAAATAAATTGGTAACCTCTAGAGGTCTAAAAGGTTGCATATTCAATTATACAAGATGTTTTCTAAACCTAAGTACACGTAAGTATATTGAATAGATAAATTATTCACACTAACACCCCCCTTAAGTGATACTTGGGGATATCACAAAAGTGTAAATAGATAGAAATGGGTCCTAGCTAGAGGTCATGTTAGGTACCCATGTACAATGCCTTCTCTCACAAATGGAGAAAAATGAGAAAACCCAGTGGGAACAAAATTCCTCTCCAAAAAGAGAAAGAGAAGGATTTAAGACCTAAAAATATGTCCCTTGATGATAGGAACATGATGATGAAGAACTCCTGAAGCATTTCAAAGTTATATAATTTTTCGAAGATGAACTAGTGTTTGCTAGAATCATTGAATCTTCAAGAAATTTAGATCAAGATGAGAGATAAAAACACTCCATGATTGACATATCAAGACTACTCAACCAATGTACATAAACTCAATCAAACTCTATGAAGTCAAAAATATAGATAGTACTGTGATTAGGAGTACTAGAATCTTAGAAAATATGATCCACTGAAATAATCTTGGGCCATACAAGAGATCAAGATAGAAGGTTCATGAGGCCTTCCAAAAACAAGATTCCTCAACTGCTTCATTGAAAGAAGCATTAGCATAACACATCATAGTACCCCCTTAATGCTAAGAGAAATAAGAAGACCAACTGAAATTAAGAGTGTGCAAGGAATCTAGACCAAGATGTAGATCTAAAACATGTACAAGAAACTGAAAAGAGTGTGCTTCAAGGCACACTCACATGAGGTGAGAATCACAAGGATCCATGTTGTTATGGCATAACCCCACATTACACTTTGTAATTAAGTGTAAGTACAAATTTCCCAAATTCCCTTCATGTGGAACACACATTCAATTTTGTGGTACTTTATATGAGTGTATTTACAAGCATTTTTGTTGTTACAAGTTCTTCAAATTTTATTTCAAGATGTAGATTAAGAAGACATTGTTTAGGAGCGAATTTGCACCCCTTTGGAAAATTCTCATTTCACATAACTTCACCTAGAAAATCAAATCCGAAGGTGAAATTCCACATCACCCATCTGCCTTCCATCCACTTGCCATTTTTCTTGTGTGTCGGTGAGAAAGTATTTGTCGGGGATGCAAGCATGGTGTGTGGAAGTCTGTGCGGCTCACTACCATCCCTAATAGATTCCTATGTCTAAAGTTGGAAAAGGAATTACACACCCAATTAAGGTCAAATTGTAACATCCTTCTTTGACCAATCAACCTAAAAATGGCTCATTCCTTCTCATCCCACCTTCAAAAACATTCATCTCACTTTCATTTCATCTTCTTGCAAGCTCTACACACTCAATCACTTCACTTGTTTTCTCTCAAGCAACAATCCAACATTCCATTGTGAGCATTACAACAGCTTTGAAGCTCCATCAACTCCACATTACAAGTATGAGGCAAGCCATAGATGTGTGGGCTTGAAGTCTTGTGAGACCTCCCTTCATCACCACTGCGGCTATGGTGACTTTATCAAGTCCATACCTTACATTCTCCCTCCATTGGCTAGTGAGCTTTTGGGTGGAGGTGGTAACAATATTCACTTCTCTCCTTTGTGATTTGATAGAGTAGCATAGTATTGTTTTGTAGTGTTCATTTCTATCTTTTATTTCTTTATCGCATATTCTACTTTGTTGCTTTCTAGCTATTTGTGGAGGTGGAAACACCAAAATAGGGGTCCGACTAAGGCAAACCCCTATACATCCCCAAAAATTCCCCCCTCCTTGTTTTTGTGTAGGTAAACATGCACATGGAGCTAGCTAG
>VDFB02312341.1:0-22169 GCA_007258455.2 Sequoia sempervirens
TTTTTTCTCTCCTTGTCACATCCTCCATAACCCTCTTCTAATCTAGATTAGTTTAAATAATCCATGATTAGGATGTGCACACCCTTAATCAAGATTAATGTCACATCCTCCATATTTTTCCACTTTCCTCTAATCTTTCATTAATATTCTTAATCACCTGTTTACACAACCTTAATCTAATCACATGCCATATTTGGTATGTCCCCTAAGTCAACCATTCATAAGTGCTTTCCTTTTTAAGCCTTGAACTCTTCCCCATGTGAATAAAGAAAATCACATTTATTCATTGAATGCATTTCTCTTCCCCATGCAAGTTGTTGGGAAATTATAAATTCCCTAAATTCCCTCATAGGTCACATCAATCATTTGGGACAAGGACCTCCTTTATGAAGACCTTGTCTTATCCCCAAGGTACTCCCCAATCATGTGAATTTTAAATTCACATTTATTCCCCCAACAACTTCTCTCATCCCCATGATGATAAGAGAGGAATTTCTAAAATTCCTCACTTGTCACCATCACTCTCATATGGGGACAACAACTTCCTTTTTGAGGATATTTTCCATAATCCCAAGGTACTTGCAAGTACCTCCACATCACATGTCCTCTTTCCACATCACCTATCCTTTTTCCATCTCATTTCCACATGGCAATATGTGAGGGATTATGAGTCCTCAACTCACCACAACCCTCCATCTTGTCCATGTTGCATAAATCCTAGCCATTCAAATCCCTAAAGTCCTTTCCCCTAAAATAGAGGATTTTTGGCTTCATTTTCACATTATGCACTCATCCATTCAAGATCTCCAACTTTCAACAACTCTCAAGCTCAAGCACTTTGCATTCATCCTCCATTGTTGAATCCTCAAGCTCATCTTGCACTCATTTTGATCATCTTATCACATACCCACTTGAATCATTTGAATCCTCATTGCATCTTCATAATTTTGTATCCATTTTCATCATATTTTCACACATCAAATTTTCATCAAAGGGCCAACCAAGAAGATCAACTTAGACATGGTATATTTGTTGTTTCATCTTTCTTTCTTTAAGTTCAAGTTAGGCTAATCTTGAGGTGGTGTTGTGTTATTCTCCTTTGCATTCCTTTATTTTTTTGCATCTTTTAGGTTTAGATTAACACTACATTACAACAACATCAAGTGGAGGAAAGATTTGGAACAAAATTATCAAAATTTTCAAGTTGAAAGATTGACCTTCAAAGTGCAAGAACGAAGAATTGATGTGACATAATTAAGTATAGGTTTTTAGGAGCTGACAACTGAGAATTTGAGAGTGCAGGCAGTAAGGAAAATAACCCAAATCTCAGTTTCAAAAACCCTAATAGGGACCCAATTGCCACTAAAGGAAAATGAGTCCTTTGTGCCCTAAAAATAGGCTTCTTGCAACAAGGTAAACACCTCTTTGTGCTCTAAAAGCTCTCCTCATAGTTTCTATAATAGTTAGGTATAATTTATTATTGTTATTTGGATGTTTTGACCCTCATAATTGAATGAAACATCCACCCAATGAAAACTAGGTTCATCATTGATATCCTATAGATGGTGAACCTCTTTTTCTATGTTTCACTAAGTATTTATTTAGTCTAAATGATTTAAAAACAAGAGAAGAAAACCCTTTTGTAGAGCTTGGAGTGGTGAATCCAAATATGAAATTTTATTATAGTTTGATTATTTTTAATATGTATTTTCAAAATAATGCAAGGAGGTTGTTAAAGTTGAAAAAGAGGTTGATTATAAATTATAAAAATTAAAATAGTAAAATATATTAAAAAATTTGAAAAATATATAGTCCACTATAGGAGAGAATCCTCTTCAAAAGGGTATAATTTATTTTTTGAAAAACTTATTAAAAAGTAGACAATAGTCGACGCTAAATGAAAAATATCAAATTTAGTCAAGTTTGACTTTAAAGTGTTATTATGAGAAAAATATACGTCAAAATTTAAAAAAATGAATTCCATGCACTAGATATTGAAGTTACCTATGTGGAGAAAAAAATTCAAGGGAAATGAAGTTTCTTTCTATTTGTTTCTTGACGTCAACTGAACATCATTTTTTCCTAATATTTTTAGTATTCCAAACTCTACTCTTAAATTGATAAAAAAATAATCAAAATAATTTTAAAAAAATGTGAAAAATACATGAATAAACATCATCAAGAGTTCTACATTTTATTAGTTTACATCATTTTGAAATTTAAGACATAAAGACCACTTTTTTGTGGTCGAAGTTCAAAATTTTTTTGGTGTTCATCAATTCCTTTATAAAGTGTGACACAGGTTTGTACATTTACTGTCAAATCAGCATAAGATAATGCAATTTTTTTTTTAATATCTCCTTAACAAGGCTATCAACATTGATCTTACATGAGGAGTTAGATTCTTACTATTTTAAATATGAGCAATAACCCAAATGAAGCTAACCACACTTCAAAGGGTCAACCATGAAGAATACCATCCACATGAATAATAAAGTGCTATAACATGAGCAAGAAGACAACTTAATCAAATGATGATATCAAATAAAGACAATAATGAAAGGATGGGTCCTAGCTACTAGGCCATGTTAGGCACCCATGTACAAATGCAAATGCAATCTCTCACAAACAGAGAAAAGGAGAAAACCTAGTGGAACAAAACTCCTCAAAAGAGAGATAATACAATAATGATATCCATCACAAATATAATCAATATACATCCTCACAAAGGATGAAAATAGATACCATTCTACCCCCAATAATGAGATAACCTACTACAATAGAAGCATTGGAAGTACATTGTGGAGTAACACTAGAATCCTTAATTTGAAAAGCAAGGAAAGATACTTCTATTTGCAAGAAACCACATTAGAGTCACTCAAAGACTCAAGTTCAAAATCATGATAAAGAAATAATAAAACCAATGCCAAGGAACACTAGAAAACACACAAAGGGTATGTGTAGGATCGTCATGGAAAAAACAGGGCCTTAAGTGGCAAAAAAATCAGAAAAATCAGTGTTAGGCAACTTGACGTAAAAGTTTGAATACGTTATCTATATTATTTCAAAAATATGTAAGAATAGAAACTGTAGAAAATTGAACGTAGTTTCTAAACTACTAGGTTTATTTAAAAATAAATAAAATCTATTTGGTGAAAATTTGAAATTTCAATGCAGTAGTACTTAAATTTTAGCAAAAAAATAAATAGGTGTCTGTCTGACCCCCTAACCATAATAAAATGATAATATTTTTTTATAATATTTTATAAATAATTAGAGGACTCATGTCCAGATGTGATGCATATTTTTTTCTAATTTTTTTCCAGGTAAATAATTAATTATGATTTTTTTATTACAACTTTGAAAAAATATAAAAACTCGTATGTTTGACCACCTTAACTTGGTCAAAACTTCATGAAATTTAATTTTTCTTTTTTTAATCCTATATTATGTGAAGCATAGAATGTGACGCATGTTTCAAATTCAAAAAATGTGATACCATTTGAAAGTTATAGATGTTTTTCAATCAACCTATTGATCAAGACTTTAGTCGTAATTCTAATAGAAAATAAATAATAATTATTTATTAAATTCAAATTAAAGCATAATTTATATTGGTGGAAAGCTAAGAATGTCCTCTAAAAACCCTTTTTGCTTCATCAATTTTGGATAAAAAAAAAGTCGTTAGCCACATACCCTACAAATACCCATAATATTGCCACTTTTTGGCCCATCATGATCCTACACATACCCCAAACTAACACAACTCTAGAATTTATGAAGCAATAGTTGATTCAGAAATGACCTAGAACTGAAATGAAGTGTAGAGAAAATACAAACTTAATACACACAAAAAGGAAATAGTACATACACTGATGAATGTTTACATCTTCCTCCATGATAAAAAATAACCTCAAATATGTGTAGAGGACATAATTAGCTTTTCGACAATATAAGGTTTTCAAAAAACTGACACTGTATGCTCAAGTTATGATTTGAAGAAAAGAGATAAATTGTGCTAGTTGAAAATGCTAACATGACTCATTTGATTTTATTTATTAAAAAAATACTTGTTTCATGCAAAAAATAATGGATACCAAATAATATTTTGATGCTACCAACAAAACCCATAAATCATTTTTTAATCCAAAAACCAGAACATACGATTTGGAAAAAAAAAAAGACTTTTCCTGTAGGAAAAATAATTGTGTTATGCTATTTGACAACCATTTTTGCAAAATATGCTCACTATTTGCAAAATCTAGCAGATACCTAGATGATATTTTGACCATGGCTACCAAACCCATAAATCATTTTTCTTACAAATGAGTGGAAGCTAGATTTCTAAAGAAAAAATAAAAAATGGCTCCAATGAAAATGGCTTGCATCAAACCCTTACAAATTTGACAAAATATGTCATTTTTGATGAAACGAAAGTTGATCTTGACTTTCTTTGATACCCTAGATTCAATGAAAAGATTCTCAAGACCCCAAATTTCACCCAACAAAGCTTTCATGCCAAGATTGGTCCCTTAGATATGGGAAGAAGTCTACAACACTGAAGCTCTAATACCATGTAGGAGTTTATGGTGAACTCCTTGAACACCCTAGGATCACCTGAAAGAAAAAATAACTTCCACAAGAGAGAAATTATAGAAATATTAAGCTATCATTAAGGATGCAAGAATACCAAATTGAATATGGCAAAGTACATATGATTCCTTGCATATATAGGTAAGGTGAGGAATAAAATGCAACAAGATTGTGACATGTGTCTTAATCCTATAACATGTGACAACTAACTAACTACCTAGGAAATGATTCAAAGATAAGATAAGTTCTAGATAAGACTTATAGTAGAATCTTATATTCTAAGTAAATTGAACATGTGAATATGTCCCCTAATTACCTAGTGAATGAATTAGCTAGGTAGAAGACATTTATTCACACCAGCACATACCAATGAACACCTTTTGAGGAGAAGATTTAGTACCTAGGTTTATTTCTTCCACATCATTGGCATGTACAATTGTTGTCTTCACCATGTTTCTATCATTTCCATAAAATGTTCTTTCTAGTGCAACTAACCCTTTTGGAAGCTTTTTATTTTTCAACTTGATTAACTCCTTCCCAAAAAATGTATATTTTCTATCAATATTTTCAACAAAAATCTGAAAATCAATTTCCTAACCTTCATATTGTTCAATACAATGCAAAAAATTGATCATTATTAAAAAAAATTGAATTGAAAAAATTGTAAGAAACTAAAGGACTTGTCAATACTTCAACAACACATCCCAAATAATGTTATATCATTAGGCCTGAGTGCTATATTTTCCAAGATCTATCATTGCATTTTTTGATCTCTATCCACTATATGGAGAAAGAATCAAAATTCTATATTGAATCCTATACTAGAGCCTTGCACTATTTCAATTTTTTATTCTTAAACACATATTTATCCCTGACTTGAGAAACTATTAGTTTAGAATAACCTAATACTCTTATTTTCTAAATGTCATGCCTAATAGCCAAGCTCAGTCCTATTAGCAATGCTTCATATTTTGATACATTATTTGTACATTTAAATTTTACACAAAAAAAATTATACTTGAAGGAATTACCTTTGGCTAATATGAGGATTACCCTAGCTCCAGATCCTTCTCTTGAAACTGCACCATCAAAGCACATTGACCACAAACCATCGTTCTCAACATATGCCGAAATTTCTTGAATTATTGGTGCAATATTTTCTTTCTCCATCTATGATATTCCAACCTTAAAAATGTCCATGATAGTGTTAACAAAGCACACTTCCTCATCAAACTCAAGTTCTTCAACTAGAGCAAGAGACCTCTTCTCTCTATCCAACCTTACAGTTTTTCTATTAATGGGTATCATGGCATATGGCATATATAACTACATGCTTCGACCCACTACTATAAACCATTTCCTTGAAAAAAAAAATCATATTGTGATTGAATATCAACAATTGTTACATTCATTTTGAGTTTTTTAGGATTTGCAAATAATTTGAACTACATATTTCATGGTTCCAATTATTTGAGCCTCTCTTGAATCCATGGAAAATAACCTACCAAATTCTCTGCTAACTTTCTATCCTAGTTCATTTATAATAGCTAGATGTATGAAATTTTTGGAATCTTTTGAATCAATCATGCCATTTTCACTAACTTGTCATTCACAAGTAATGTAACTAAAACAACAGGAAATGGGTGGGATATGCTTTTGTATGGTTTGGAACATAGAGAAAACCCAACTTCCAATTATCTCATTCAAGGATAACCCTAGAGATCTCAATGCAAAGGAGAAATATGAGATCTTGAAATAGGGTTGTCCTAGGGGATAATTGTAAACTAATGAGGGGTTCACCACCAAGTTAGGACTTGGAAATAAAAATGCAATGCAAGATGTAATGGTTAACCCTAATATGATACAATCTTTCACTAAGTGACCTAGAAATGCATATAAATAAAAATAAAAAGCTACAAGATGAAATGTTTGCACCTGGGAATTTGAAGAAGACCTGAATGAGCTTTGAAATGCTAAAAAGCCTAAAAATTTGACCTACTGAGACTCAAATGCCAATCTAGGCAAATTAGTCCTAGATCAAGGTTTCTACATAGGAACAAGTTTCTAGAAAAAGGGTACCTAGATCTACAAAAATATTGAAAAATGCCTGTAGTGGTACTCATACACCACTTTTGGTGTATCAGTCCCATTCTACATTTTCAGGGATTTGAAGTTCAAATCTGCACTTCAACACCTCCTCTTTTCTCCCAAATTGATTTACGGATTCAAATATGTGAAAAGAACTGCAAAACATAATATAGTATTTATTTGATTATGGGGGCTTCACCTTGGTCAAACCCCTTGTTTGGTAATTAACCTTGATGGAAACAATGAAATATGCATGAAAATAGGAATGAAAACCCTAACCTTAAGTGTTTCTAAGTTTAGAAAATATTAAATTCAATGCAACCCTATTCTAATGTGTAAGAATGAGATGCATGAATGAAATATAAAGATGAATGAATCACTTTGAGAGATCTCTAATCACCCAAATCAGCCCTAATAATGCTTGTACCTTCCTTAGGCTGAATGTAGAGTGATAATGGAGAATTGAATCACTTAGGAAACAAGTCATTAGGCTTGGCTTGATGGCTAGTTGAATCTCCCTATTACCCTCTAATTTTAAACCATGAATTTTTCCCCTTTAAATTAAAACAACTACCATTCAATGCCTTCAAAATGGCTTGAATTCATGGCTCTGAGAAGATTCATAACCTTTGTTGTCAATCCCTCTATTTTTGTAACTAATATCACAGAGTTCAAAATTTTAATCAGTGATCCCACAATAGTGGTTTACAATTTTTGGCCAAACTAGACACTGAAATATTTTTTTTTAACTAAATATTTACTTTTGGGCACCTATAGTGGCTAAACCATGAGAAATTTGAAGATGATGCAAACTAGAGTTTCGTGAAATTTTGTCAATAGATTATAAATATATATTTTAAAAAAAAATTTGGAATCAAATTGCACTTGTTTTTCCATCTCCCTCGAAAACTAGTTTTTTTTCAGAAAACAACATTTTTAAAAAGTGACGCTCACCGTATAACACATAATTTTTTTTCCATGAAGGATAAAATTCTAATTCTTTTGAATTTAGATTCATAACTCTGATATCTAGTGTTTCCACTTGGTTAGATAGTTTTTAATTGAATATTTTTTCTTTAATCAAGTTTTGAAGTCAAACCAATTATAATTCAGACATAGCACGACCATATAACGCGTAAATTTTTTTGTATGTATCAAAATTCAATATTTTTTTATTTGTTGGATCAAGAACTTCAATATCTAGTGCACTCATATTTTTCAATTTTTTTTTTTGATAATCTATTATTTTTTCACATGTAGAACAAAGAGATTGATTTTCGGTGAAAAACCTACATTCACAAGAAATGAAAAATAAATATAATAATTAAATTAAATTTATCTAAAATTATACTTTTTGGGAAGCTTATAATAAGGACTACATACTTACAAAAGATAAATTTTAAATGAATTCATTTGATCCCCCAAAAGGTAAATCAAAAGTGGTTTTTCATCAGCATTGTGATAGGTGTAAAGGAGACTCCATTATAGGTATGGTTTAAAACTAGTGAGGTTATATCCAAGGGGATTTGATTTAAGGTAGTTTGATCAAACCCTCCTCAATTGGAATGCTTTAAATATAATTTTTTAAGGCTTAAATCATTATATTTTCTAAAAATATGTGATTTCAGCAAAAATCAAATCCTCCCAAAAATTGTAAACTAGCTTTGTGGGATCACCTCCCGACTACCCAATCCATCTCTCTTTGCAATCCCACCCAAGGGTATTCTAAGTGATCACTATGTCGAAAGTTTTTGAAACTGTAAAAATCTTGATGTGTGGCTCATTGGTTCTAGATTTTCATGACCCCATGACCCTACAACATTTTTCTCAGTTTTTGAAATGCTGCCAACTTATTTAATTGTGTGTACGATGTATCATGTGAATGTTTCTCAGGTGTTTTGAAATGTTAACTCAATCTTAAGGGACTTTTCTCAAGATAGAAAATCCATGATGCATTAATTATCCTTTCAAATGAAAAGTATAATGAAGGTGGTGGCATGTTATCAGTAGGTTAAAAGGAATCATTAGATATCAACATAATTAAATGAGTTTGTTTACAGAGAAAGGTGGTGGTCCTTCTGAGCTCATTTTTTCTATCAAATCAGGTGTTTCAAAAATGGGGCTTCATGCAACTAGTGAAACCTGGGATGCAGAGCCTATGCCCATCATGCAATCCAACTTAGATTGGCTGGAAGAGGAATAGGTTGATATTGTCTCTCAATTTTGTATAGTCGCATAAAAGGAGAACACCAACTACACCCAAGATCATAGGGTAATCTCTATTCTAGAGGAAGAAGAAGAATACATCAAGCTACACAATCTCTTAATTGAAATGCTTCTAGTGGTGGAGAATGCGCCTCCACCAGAAGGAATTTGATTTTTCCCATTCTGCATGGAATATTTTGTAGTTGATGATGGTAATCATAATTTTTTCATAAAGAAACCATTTCCATTTTGAAACCCTTTCTTGATACCAATCACTCTCAAAGACCGTTATTTTCAGAAACAAATAGTTATCTTTTGTATATATATATATATTAGCTAAAAGAGTTTAGAAAAGGGGAAGGGGAAAATATAGAAGAATTAAGAAAGGGAGGAGGGAAATAAAGGAGCCTGCTCTCCACATAATTTTTCTACTAGGATGTTGAGTTTGTGAACTCATTTTTGATACCGAAGGAAATAAAAAAAATGTTTTAATCTTTGGATTCATCATGTTTTCTTTTGATTACAAGTGAATTTGAATCTATGTAATTATACTTCAATGTCTATTCTGTTATATGAAAATTTCATGTGTGATTATTTCTGAAACTTTGAATTTAGAATAATTCACCTATTGAAAGTAATCTTGTGTCTTTTCCTTTCCTGGATATCAATCGTAATTGGGGAATAGATAAACTTTGTGTTATTTGTTCCCAATTACCACATGTTAAATCAAATTTTCGCATCTACTTGCATGGTTATGGGTATGTGTTATTTTTCCTTTTCTGCTTTCTAGTTTAAAGCATACCCTATTTTTTCATTCATTGCATATCTTAAGAGGGAGCTATACCTCAAAAATTTAGAGGAAAGTTATCGATTCAAGGACAACTTCTCCAACAATTGGTTTTGTTTGTTCTTCTTTTTGGGCATCTTGATTCATTTTATACATTTAGTTTTGGAGGAAAAATCTATCTACCAATAGATTTTGGGTGACTCTACTAGGGACTTTGAAAAGATCGCCATTTTCTTATTTCAGATACAAAATGGTGCCTTCCCAAAAATGAAGGCTAGCAACTTTGTTTAATTAGGATATCTCAAAAAACATGGTTTGATGCTAGGCCAAGCAATGGAACCAATTTAAAAAAAGATTTGCACCAACAACTAAGGAAATAATTGTTGAAGATGACCAAATAATTCAATATTTTTGGAATTCTTTGAAAATGAGCATCTGTGAGGCTGAAAATAATAAGTTGAATCCCTCCAAAGATCACATATCTACTTCACTACTAAAGAATGTCATCATAGATATTATCAACTTAAGGATCTTGAACAAAAGACTCATCCATTGCAAGTTGCAGTTGAAGGATTAAAACTAGTAAAAGAAGATAAAGAGTCATTATCTTATAACTTCTCTGTTGTCAGTGAATGTGAATCTGTGTAAACATTTTTCAAACCTGAAGACTCATTAGTATCATGGAATCATAACTAGAAATGAGGAAGAAATTTGAATTAGACTGAGAATAAAAATCCAAAATCTTTAATGACATGCATGTAGAGAGGGGAAGTTGAACCACCATCCATCTCTTCTAAAAAAGATATTTTATCAGATGAGCACAAAGTTATTTTTATTCCTGATTCATTCTTGAAAGGTTCAAATGATGAATTTCAGTGTGGGGTTGTGGATGAAAATGACCATATTGAAGAGGATGATATACATGCATTTATATATGATGGAAAATAAGATACAAATGTACTGTTACCTAGATCTCTTAGTGAAAAGCTCGAAGAGAAGAAACTACTAGAAGAAGAAATGCATGCATGTAAAAGTAGTTTTGTTGAATATGCTAAAGGTATGGACAATTGGTACTCTCAACATGCATACATTCTCAATAAATATTTTATTTGTGCAAAGGGAGAAGAAGTTACTCCTGTCAAATATGACCCTATGCTAGTAGGATGTCACACCTAGAAATCACCAGTACCAACAAAAAAACTCTGTTTCTTTCCCGCAAAATGCACATACAACCTCTGGTGTTTCTCTTGTGCATTCAAATGAAGTCACAGTAAATATGGCACCTAAAAAGAATGTTACAATAGTAATGAAAATGAGGAAATGTCAGACAAGGAAATCCATTAGAGAGAATTCAATGCATTGTATCTTCTGGTAGAATTCTATGAAAATTCAAAGGTGAGAGACAACCCCCTTTTTGAATTATGTGATTTTGAATCAACTGATGAAGACTTGTTCTCTTATCATAATGAAAATGAATTGGAGGAATGTATTCTTGCGAATAGCCCTAAAAAAATGACAAACAAAAAGGGGAAGATCAAATTTTCACTAATGGTTGTTTATTTGAGAATGAAGTTGTTATGTCTAGCCTACAAACCAAGGTTGATGATTTTTCAGCAGATGAAAAAGAAGATGAGTTGGTTGAACTAGTTGCTGAAAGAAATGACAAGGTCTCCTTAGTAAGTGATGGATTCTTGATTATCAATGCTAATGGAAATATTTTTGATTTCTATGAAGTGGATGCTTCATATTTGTCTAAAACAAAGCAAGGACTCGTGGCTAGCCACATACAAGAGGTGTATGATGAAGAATGGATTTTTGGTACATCTTTCAAGAATCTCTTTTACTTCATAGGCATTGGATTTATGTTCATGGTCAAAAGGTCAATTCTGGGCTTGCTAACGCTTCATAAGTGCACGCCTTTTTTTTGCACTCGCACATATTTCTCCCAGCCAGTTAATGGCTTTGCATGATCAATCTTGGGTGTGCTTTGTGGTAGGATTTTCCTGCCTTGTACATAAATAGGTAGAAATTTTTGGCTTGTGTCCAGTTCCCCTCCACCTTTTGTAGGAAATTCCCTATCCTCCTTTTTCTTGTGACTCCATACCCAATGGACTTGGAATGGTTTGGTCCAATGATTTTGGAGTTCACTGTATTTTCTACAAAAATACAGTCCCTAGTTAGAGCGAATGTTACCCTCTAATTTTAGACCATGTATTTTTCCCCTTTAAATTAAAATGACTCGCATTCCATGCCTTCAAAATGGCTTGAAGTCATGACTCTCACAAGATTTATAACCATTGTCGCCAATCCCTCTATTTTTCTAACCAATGTCATAGAGTTCAAAAGTTTTATAATCACTTGACTACCCAATCCATCGCTCTTCTCAGTCCTGACCAAGGGTATTCTAAGTGATCACTATGTCAAAAGTTTTTGAAACCTCAAAACTCCCGACATGTGGGTCATTGTTTCCATATTTTCGCAACCCCGTGACCCTGTAGTAGATTTCTCAATTTTTGAAATGTTGCTAGCCTATTTAATTGTTTGTATGATGTATCATGTGAATGTCTTTTTAGGTGTTTCAAAATGTTAACTCAATCTTAAGGCCCTTTTCTCAAGAAATAAAATCCATGATGCATTAATTATCCTCTTAAATGACAAGTGTAACAAAGGTGGTGGCATGCTATTAACAGGTTAAAAGGCATCATTACCTACCAGCATAATTTAAAAATGAGTCTATTTACAAAGAAAGGTGTTGGTACTTCTAAGCTCATTTTTTCCATCAAATCAGGTGTTTCAAAAATGGGGCTTCTGAAAACTAGTGAAACCTAGGATGGTGAGTGTGTGCCCATCATGCAACCTGACTTAGATTAGCCCGAAGAGGAACAAGTTGATATTTTATCTCAATTGTGTACAGTTGTATGGAAGGAGAAGACTAGCTACACCCAATATCATAGGGTAATCTCTATTTTAGAGGAAGAAGAAGAATGCGTCAAGTTGCACAAACTCTTGATGGAAATGCTTTTAGTGGTGGAGAATGCTCCTCCACTAGAAGGAATTTGATTTTCTCCTATTCTGCATGGAATATTTTGTAGTTGATGACGGTAACTGCAATTTTTTCATAAAGAAACTGTTTCTATTTTGAAGACCATTCTTGATATCGGTCACTCTCAAAGATCGTTATTTAAAAAATGAATAGTTACCTTTTTGTATATATATATTGGCTAAAAGAGTTTAAAAAAGGGGAAGAGGCAAAGATAGAATAATTAGGAAAGGGAGGAGGGAAAGAAAGGAGCCTTGTCTCCACACAATTTTTGTATTGGGATGCTAAGTTTGTGAACTCATTTTTAATACCAAAGGAAATAAAGAAAATGATTTAATCTTTGGATTCATCATGTTTTCTTTTGATTAAAAATGAAGTTTGAATCTTTGTAATTATACTTTAGTGTCTATTTTGTTATATGAAAATTGTGCGTGTGATTATTTCTGAAACTTTTAATTTAGAATAACTCACCTATTGAAAGTGATCTTGTGTCTTTTCCTTTCCTGGAAATTAATCGCAATTGGGGAATAGATAAAATTTGTGTTATTTGTTCATAGTTACCGCATGTTAAATTGAATTTTTGCATCTAATTGTATGGTTATGGGCAGGTGTTAGTTTTCCTTTTCTGCCTTCTGATTAAAAGAATACCCTGTGTTTTCATTCATTGCATATCTTAAGAGGGAGTTGTACCTCAAAAATTTAGAGGAAATTTGTTGAATCAAGGACAACTTCTCCAACTGTTGGATCTATTTGTGCTTCTTTTTGGGCATCTTGAGTCATTTTATGCATTTAGTTTCGTAGGAAAAATCTATCTACCAACACTCCCTAACCTAGAATCCATCATGATTCACCATAGACAACCATGATTAACACTTCAAAGGGCTATATCTTGAATGAAAGTGAGCTTGAAGACTTGCAAAAACAATTTAATGCTGCTCCAAGACTTCAACTTTGCTTGTTTTGATACTTGAATGCTCTTGTGAAAGAATGCTTGAAGATTCTTGAATGCTTAGATCTTGAAATTTCTCTTGAAAATTATTTCTTAGATGAAATAATGACTTAGAATCTTTCTTATATATGCATTAACACTGAATTTACCATTATTGAGATCTCCAAAGGCAACATCAACCAAAAATTAGAATTAAAAAGGTGATTTTCCCGCTCAAACCCTAAATGGGACTCATACGCCAGCCTTGGCGTATGGGTCCAACCTAGGGGGACTTATAGCCCAAGGTGGCATATGAGTCCCACCCTATATTTTTGGGGTGGGTTATTAAAATTTTGAGTGTTTTTCATGATTTTGTCAAGTTTTTAGTTGAAACAAGCCTCAAGATCTGAAATAATGGGTCTTAGGGGCCTATCAATGATGAATTAAAGGGTATTTAATGCAAAGGTACCAAAATAGTTCCAAATTAGGCAAGGTATTGTACTATCTCCAAGGAGGGAGTACAATTTCCATTGCCACATTTAGCCCCCACTTATCACCCATATGACTCTACGTGCATATGCAAGCTAAAGGACTCTGAACAATATGCTTCATTTCATAAAAGGATACTCATATGGATTGATTCATAACAAGGGAGAATGAAGCACCCATTGTAGCTATATGCAAAAACCACAATTTTAGGAACCACATCTTGCAACATGAATTCATTAGTTGTCTAAAAATACTCTTATCTAACTTCTTCTAGAAGTCAAATTTGAGGGTAGATGTATGCCCCCCTTGATTCCACTTGCTTTGTAGAGGTGGAATCAAGGTAGCAGTCTAACCACATCGAATAAGGTAGGTCACATCATCTATGGGTATTTCCAAGTACCATACCACATAATGATAGACATTTGATGAGAATGAGAGAAGAATCAAGATTCCAATGCAACAAACATTGTAAAAAATGGAGCTCTCTAGCTCTCGTTATGTTAATTTGAATGAAAGACACATTTTAGCCCTAATATAGTAAAACCCTAATTTTAACTTATATAAGAGTAAAAATCGAAGTAATTTCTAACTATTTTTTCATTTACCTTTTGTTAGAAACCAAGATTAGATTTGCAAACCAGAATATCCTTCCACATAAGAGAAAAACAAAAAAAGCAGAGATTTGCAAGAAGATGTGCAAATAATTATTATTCAGGAAAAATAATTACAAGATATGATTTTCTTTATAAAAGAAAAGATGCATAACCCTAATCTTATCTTGAGCAACAAGATAGCTCAATAAGATAAAGATAAGAAACTATAACTTAGGAATTAAATAAAGCCTAAGTAAACTTATGCAAAGTGTAATTAACAATTAATTACACCAACATCCCCCCCATAAGTGCAACTTAGGGAGAAGAAAATTATTATGCAAAGATGAGTCCCGACAATAAGGCCTGATCAGGTACTGATTTACAAATTCAATGATGAGGTAGAGAAGGAAAACCTAGTGGGTCAAAACCCCCCTACAATGAGATGACTGCTACAAAGAAGCACTGGAAGAACATTGTGGAGTAACACTGGAACTGCAATCTGAAAAGCAAGGAAAGATACTTCTGTCTACAACTGAAACAAAAACCAGAATCATGATAATGTGACAGTAGATTCGATGCCACAAAACATTGGAAAACTCACAAACTGGAACAACCCTAAAATCTATGAAGCAACAGTAAATGATATGATGACATAATCTGGAAACCGTGTATCTTGATGTCGATGCCAAACTATGACTAAAAATATTCCATGGGAAGGAGTAACAACAAGACTCTGGAACATTAACCATAAAAACATGGCCCTCAAACTGAGAAGAATTTGAACCAATGTGGATCAAGAAACATAATCTCTCAACTGAAGTGTGAACTGATGAATCCGATATGTGTCAAGCTAGAGAAAAATATGTAGCCAAAAGAAACTAGGAAACTAGATAACCCATACGATTTGCCAACAAATCAAGATGGATATGGAGATCAAAGTGAAAACTACACTCTAATCAGATTTATTATGCAAGAAACCCCCCTGATGGAACTTTATCTCAGTTCATTTATTACAATAACCCAATGATTGTAAAAGGAGAGAATACAAACATGCATAAATAGAAAAATAAAATAGACCTCAGATATGTGTAGAGGACTTAATCAACTTTCCAACGCCACAAGAATGACGAAAAATGGATCACCAAGTCAAAAGATATGCCCTCCGGAGTGAAAGCAACAACATCTGAGTTCAAAGACCTGAAAAATAAATCTAGAGAAAAATATGATAAAAACACCTGCACCATTGGATCATCTTTCCAATGGTATCTCGTTTGTGAAAAATGGAGATCGTATGCAAATAATACACCTGATTTGGTGAAAACAGCTCTAGAATGCCTAATAAGGGCTACAGGGCACCCAGGGGGCTAAAAACAATGAGCTCCAGAATGCGTTCTTACGGTTTTTGGCTGCTACGAATGCAATGGTGACCTCCGTTTCTGCCCAAATTGCTCCGAAAAATTGGTTACCCCCAGAACATGCAAAAAATATCTCAACTTGAAACCCTCACAAATCTGGCAAATGATGGCCAAAATCTGCAAAACAAAAGCCAATCCTGACTTTTTCCACCGCTCTGAATCAGATGGTGAAGCCCGATCTGATCCAAAACACCTCATGAATGAACTCAATGCATGATACCCTCGAGGAATCCCAAATGAACCCTACAATGATTTTCTCAAAAATTTGAGAAGAGGCTGCAAATCAAGGCTCTAATACCATGTTAGAAACCAAGATCAGATTTGCAAACGAGAATATCCTTCCACAGAAGAGAAAAATAGAAAAAGCAGAGATTTGAAAGAAGATGTGCAAATAATTATTATTCAGGAAAAATAATTACAAGATAGGATTTGCTTTATAAAAGAAAAGATGCATAACCCTAATCTTATCTTGAGCAAGAAGATAGCTCAATAAGATAAAGATAAGAACCTATAACTTAGGAATTAAATAAATCCTAAGTAAACTTATGCAAAGTGTAATTAATAATTAATTACACCAACACCTTCTTGTAGCTTGACTTTGGTGAAGAGTGATTGAAGATGTTGAGTTGATAAGAGTACGAGCCTCCAAGATTGGGTGTTCTTCTAGAGAAGATAACCCACGAGTGACATTATCAAGTGAGTTGATTTTTCTACCTTAGCTTTTTCCTTACACATTTATTTTATGATTTGATGCATTTGTAGGTTGATTTAGGCCCTTGAAAGAAAATTTTGCAAAGCATCCCTTTTTTTCGCAAAGTGTTGCCTTTTCTCACAAAGTGTCCCTTTCTATCACGAAGTGTCCCTTTTTGTTGCAAAGTGTCCCACTTTGTTGCAAAGTTTCTTGTTTCTTTGCAAAATGTCCCAAAAGGGTTCTAAAGTGTCTAGGACCCTTAGAAGAATACACTAGAAAAACTTTAGTATAATTTTTTGATTGTTGATGTATAGATTTAAGATTGTAGAATGCTTATACAACATATTTTTTCTTTTTTGTTAGATTCCACCCCTTTCACAAAAGTGTCTTAGTGGCAGATAGATCTATCACCTTTGAAACCTAGCTCTGACTCTATCAAAGGAGGAGACACATATTTTATAGATGACTGGATTATGCTGGGCATACCTCATGCCTCCCATGAGGCACAATGATGCTATGTTGATCACTTTGGAAAAGTAGTGTGATGTAGATACTTGTACATTTCATCTCCCGACAGGTGAGATGATGATCACTTTAGAGGACATCCATTGCATACTCCAAGTTATGATTCAAGGGAAGAAGGTACATTTTCTAGTGGATTAATCATTTCATAAGATGAAATACGATATGTAGTAGTATCTTCGAGGTCTGGTTCATTATAGTGTCATGAGGCCATGGATCAATCTAACCGTGCTACTATATTCACGAGCTCCACTTGTTACATGGATTATAATGTTTACTGTGGCACTAGTAGTCATCCCTAACATTTGGTCAAGGAGCACATTTAGAGGGAGGACTAGTACATATGATACGGGGGATGGCAAAGCAGAGGACCGTATATACTTGGGGGCACAATATGCTTATGCACTTATATTATGATCTAGGGCGATTTTCATTTCATGAGGTGGACAATATGGTACATTGTACACTGTTGCAGGTGTGGTACCTTGAGCATATCATGTGCACTAGGCCAATAGGATTTTCATGTACATAATCCCTAAGGTATCCTTGTGCATTTAATTATCCACTAAGGTGGCTATGGAAGTACAGGGATTTTTATTTTTGGAGAGTTCGATTTGATTGACTAGATGAGGAAGAGATCATATGGATACCTTACCAGCTTATACCATAATGGTCAGATGAGACTCATTAGTTGAGGAGATTATAGATGGAAAAATTTATAAGAGGAAGACACATTTACATAGTATGAACCTTCTACTATGATCATGTCATGCACTAGCTTGGACAGGTTGAGGTACCACCCATGGAACGACCATTTTTTTAGATCAGTATGAAGTGCTGGGAGAATCAACAACACTAGATGATTTACAATTGATGATGTTATCTATAGTGACTTAGATTGCGAGGATCACGATATTCCTCTAGTCTTTGATACTAACGATGTCGATACCATAGATGCCTATGAGGAATGGTGGGCAGCAACACATCCAACTCTTCTATTCCCAATGGATGAGCTGATAGGTGATGTAGGACCAATCCCAGATCAGATAGACAAGGAGGAGGAAGAGGAGGAGGAGGAGCAGCTGATGAGTGAGGGTGATGAGACAACAAATGAGGATCAAGTGGTCCACGAGTGGGGAGAGCCAACTCCTACTCATGTGACTAGATCATGGTCAACAACCACATTAGGCACCAACACCTATAGTCATGGAGAGGCTATCACATCCTCCATGCCTCCTACACATAATGAGGTTGTCTTTACACAGCTAGCCAAAGAGCTAGGTGATGATATATTTTATTTATTATTATGCTTTATGCTTATGTCCATGCTTTATGTTTTTATTTTATGTCTATATATATCTATCATGATGTGTACTAATTAAATTTATGATTTCTATCTTGTAGGATTTGTGAGAGACCTTCATGATCTCTATTTATAGGTGGCTACCAAGATAATTCCCACATTAGTTTATGAGGATGTTACTAATATAGACTATGGGTCCCCACCCATCGTGGAGTGGGATCCAGAGTTGTTCAAGCCGTATGTCATACTGTGGGCCACATATGAGAGTTTCAAGAGGCACACACATCAAGCTGAGGCTTCCTAGGATTCTCAATCATCTTGAGACCTAGTAGAGGTTGAGGGACTTCAGTTAGAGGTAGCCAGACTATAGGTAGAGAGATATTGTCTAGCAGAGGATCATCAGGAGGCCCTTGGAAGAGTATAGGATTTACAGTATGCCCTAGATGTACTCGGCAGCTTGTGATCATGATCACATACCACTATCTCTCGATGGACTGCCTCCAGACAGATGTGAGCACCAGATCTCAAGGGATCTAGCAGTCACATACCTCACTAGCATTGTATATTGATGACATGTACTCAAAACTTTGATATATATATATATATGATCATTTTATGTTTGGTTACTTATGTTTATGTGTTTAATATTAAATGGCAGTGTGATTGATCAAATAATATTTGTAAGACTATTTAACAAATGTTGCCATGATTTAACCATTTTTTGTGATCTAACTAAAAAATATTCTAGTCTCTTATATGCAACATTGTGATTAAGTACATTATGTTAAATTAAATGTACCTATGATCTAATTAAAGAACACTAAATGCATATAAGGATCTAATCTAACACAACATACAAGATTGTCTGGAATAGTATGAAACCTAAAGTAACCATCTAAAAGTTAACAAAAATAATTATTTATCAAGAACAAAGCAATGCAAGAGCACACAAAATTGCATTTACTAACTCTAACACAACTGAGCTTTATCATTCACACTATTCAAGAGAGTTAGACATAGTATCAATGCAAATGCATGACATTTATAGGTTCTTTGAGAGGTGTACCATCTATTTTTATTAACGTGTATGCACTAGACCCATAGCTTGCATTAATTATATAAGGCCCTAACCAATTAGGGCTGAATTTTCCTTTATCAGTTGGGTCGGCATTGATGTTGTGTTGGATTTTGCATAAGACCAAATCATCTTTATTGAATATGCGAGGGATGAAATTATCATTGTAGCTATGTTGTCTTCTCCTAGAGTAAGCCTCAAGATGCTCAAGAGTGTTTATGTGTTGTTCATTGAGAATTTCAAGCTAATGCAACCATTGTTCCTTATAAGTATTGTCATCAATAACTCCTTGAAGAGCAATTCTTAATGTACGAATCTCTAACTCCAAGGGCATTATTTCCTTAATACCATAGACGAGGTTATAAGGTGTAGTCCTTGTGGATAATCTAACATTCATGTGATAGGCCTATAACACATATTTTAACTACATGTGCCAAACCTTATTATGTTTGCTAATGTTTTCCTTTCAATTTGTTCAAGGGTTCTATTAGTTGATTTAGCTTGCCCGTCATATTACAAATAGTTAGATGTTGAAAAGTGATGTTGTATGTGTTAAAAATTTCTAAGAACTTCACATCATTGTTCTTGAATGGTGTCCCATTTTCATAAACTAACACAAAAGGAAGTCTAAAGTGAGTGATAATGTGTTCCAATATGAAACGACATATCACATCAGCTATCGTTGAATGAAGGAGAATTGCTTCTACCCACTTCGTGAAATAATTTGTCACAGTGATTATGAATGTATGTCTAGTGAAGGAAGGTGGTGATATTTTTCCAATGAGATCCAAACCCCAAACCATAAAGGGACAAATAGGAACTTGAGCTTGAAATTTAGAGGCAAGAGAATGAATTGAATTACTAGGTTCTTGACATTTGTGACACCTTTTTACTTATGCAACACAATCTTGTTCCACATGTCTCCAATAGTATCCTATGCGAGTTAGTTTTTGGACTAATGTTCTTCCTCCAAAGTGACTACACAAGAACCTACATGAGCTTGTTCAAGTGCTCTGGGGATTTCATATTTTTAAGGCATCTAAGTAAGAGACCATAAAACAACCTTTGATATAACACATCGGCAAGAATTATATACTTCGACACAAGTTTTTGTAGGTGGGCTCAGGTATTCTTAGTTCTTGGCTTAGGAAAGGTACCATCTTTCAAATAATAAAATATTGTATCGTACCATTCACTCGAGTCTTCTGTAGTTTTTGATACTAGTTCTATTCTATCTTTGATTTATGGTTTCATAATTGTATGCAAAATGAAGGTGAAATATTTTGAAGGATCTTGAGGAGATATAAAAGAAGACACACTTTCCATTGCATCTACATGCCGATTATCCTTTCGAGGGATGTTATCAATGGTAAATGATTTAAAATTCTCTAAAAATGTCATTGTAAGATCCTTGTATTTTGATAATTTGTCATGCTTCACTTGATATGTTCCATTTATTGTTTAATGACCAATTGTGAATCAACAAATATCTTAATGTACCTAGTGGCCATAATTAAAGTGGCATGCAATCCATCTAGCAATGCTTCATACTCAACAATGTTGTTTTTATATAGGAAGTTTAAAAAATAAGACAAGGGAATAGGCTCCCCCATGGGTGGTATTATTATAACTCATGCATTGGAGCCAGTTCTAGACTTAGATCCGTCAAGATATAACTCCCATGTATTAGTTTCAATTTCTAACACATTATCGTCAGGGAATGAATCATAATGTGGCAATGCCAAAGGAGAAGGAGCATCAACTAGTTGGTTGATCAAGGCTTGGCGTTTAATTTCTTTTTGTGAAACAAATTTAAGGTCAAACTCAGTTAACATCACCCACTTAGCTAAGCATCCTGATAATTTTTTTTAGTAAAAAGATGTCTTAAAGGGTCAAATTTCATCATCACATGTATTTTAGCATTTAGTAGGTAATGTATCAATTTACTTGTAGAGAATACAAGAGCCAAACATTGTTTTTTTATCATTGTGTATCATTTTTAATAATCAATCAAAGTTCAACTAATGTAATAAATAGGATGTTCTTTACCGTCTTCAACCTTTTGAGCCAACAATACTGTGAGAGCATTCGATGATGTTGAAATATAAAGGATAAATGGTTTGTTCTGCAAAGTAGGTTGTAAAATAGGTGGATTGACAAGAAGATATTTCAAACTCTCAAAAGTCTATTTACAATCCTTGTTACAATTAAATTGAACTTCTTTCTTAAGGAGATGTGTGAATGGTAATGTTTGATCTGCTAAGGATGCTACAAAGTGTTGTATAGCTTGAATTCTTCCTTGTAAGGTGTATAATTGAGAGATGTTTCTAAGAGGTGGCATATTAACTATAGCGTCAGTTTTCTTCATGTCCACCTCAATGCCTCTATGAGATACAATAAACCCTAGAAGTTTTCCACTATCTACACCAAAGACACACTT